>WYDF02317723.1:0-14610 GCA_009867245.2 Adranes taylori
TTAATAAATAACTGTATTTTTGATAAATATATTTATTTTATATTAAAGTTTAAATTGCTGATTTAAGTATACATATAAATATAATACAAATTTAAATTTTATATTATCAATTTAATTAATCTTTATTAAATTGATTGGATAATTTGTTAAATTATATTTGAAAAATTGATTTAAATTTTAGTAGCCAATCTATATTATATTCGGATTACTTATATGTTAATTAATTGTTTAAATGCATTAGCATGGGGTATGTTAATCCGATAACAAAATACATATCTAAATACAGCTATAAGACACGGAAATAGTTCCTATTTCACCAGAAAATTATGTCCTAAATTATGACTTCTCCACATCCACGCAAAACAAAAAAGAACATCGTTTGGTACTCCTACTTGTACTGTAATTTGCACACATTATGTTCAGTGAGTCCTCCATTGGTTTCATTATAAAAAGCTGTTATCTTAGGTTTTCCGGTAGCTTTGTTGATGCTGCTGTTATGCTGCATTGAAGAAACGAGAACAACCTTTTCCTTTTTTAGGCACGTAGGAAACGAAGGTCACATCTTTAAGTACAACCGTAGAGAGCAGTTCGTTTTGGTCTGTTTCGTTTTGGGCAGTCTGTTGAGCTATTTCTCGTTTGTTCTTTCAATACGTTGCTGATTTTGCAATATCTTTTGCTTCGCCTCGGAGCCCAGACAAATGCGATACTATATTATGTTATTGCGTTCGAGATCTCTGTATGAGAGTTTGTGATGACCACTTAAAACGATTTTTACCGTAATAACATTTTTCATCAACTGATACTTTCTCGCCCTCTACGTACCAATTCATCGTCACTTCCTTCAGAAATTTCAAATTCAGAAAACGAATCATTTTTCCTTTCTGTACTATGTTGATCAAAAGGGAGATCAAAGTAACAATCGTCGTCATAACAGAGCTCTGGTAGCTGGTGATACGTTTGGTTTGGCTCTTCTTCTGAGCAAGGAACACTTGCTACGGTAGTTTCGATTGCCTTCAATAATATTTACTACGCTGAAATAACAGTCGTCAAAGTGGTTTTTTTGTAGGTGTATGGAATAGTTGTGTTAATTAGAGATTCTAAGATACAACATCACTCTCCGCTCGTTAAACCATTTATCTAATGTCTCTTCCTAGTTAGGATCATCAAAACGTATAGTTTTAGAATTACTTGACATGTCTGATATAGTAACACAATTAATGACGTGGTGCCAATACGACCCCAAGTAAAATTTAATTTGTAACAGCACAAAAACAAGAAGACCTATTTCAGTAAAAACACACGGAATGGCGCAAGTGCAGCTAACTTCTAGGTAGATGGTAGCGTAACTATAAATTATGTAGCGTAACTGTTGCTGGGGTCACAGAGACAAATTGCATCTAAAATATGCTGGGGTCACAGAGACATCACATCATCAGAAGAAGGTTCAAGAGATCTAAGTATATCATAAATCAAACGTGTTACGATTATATAGATGTTGAGATATCTCGCTAAATGTATCTTAGCTTTGATTGTAAAATTGTAATGTTTCCTAACTTTAGTTTAACTGCTACTACTATTACTGTTTAACTGCTATTTTGCTAATTTTTAAGTTTGTATCTCACATTTAATTGTAAAATTTTAATGTTTGTCAACTTCAAATTAACTGCTACTAATGTAATTTAATAGTAACTTAATTTAACTTGACGAATATAAATTAATTTTGTTAATTTGGCATAATTAACTTGAGACAAAGATGCTATAATATCAAAATTAAAACCTAGATGTATATTCTGGCTGTATATTACAAAAGAAAATATAAAAACACACACAAAAGAAGCACCACAAAAGAAAATATAGGCACATACAGATATTTTGAATCAAGAGCTAACAAAAAGTTTCTGGGATCATGTACTTGCCCCTCGATCGCAATTTCATTAGAAATGTTAATTTTCTAAAGGAAGGAAACAACTTTTCCTTACAGATAAAATATCCCGAAAATTTTAGACATTTAGTAACGCTCTTCTCAATTCATATACACCACAGTGTGTATTACAATGATTACATGAAACGAAAAATTCTTAGTAAATCTCGAATAATAATGCGTATTCTTAAATGATCCTGGTATATATGTGATAAATAATAACAGCAACTTGTTTGACTTGTGCCATTTAAAATTTGCCGCACGGATATAAACATAGCCAGCACTCATCGTATAAGAATAACAATAATCATTGTGGTTAGCGGTGTAACTTAGCGGAAATGGTAGGTGTGTGAATTAGTTACGTTATTGTTTTATTCCACTAACTTCAAATTTGTATAATTTTCTAAGCTCACTTCAACATTCTATTGTCGGCAACAAATGACTAATGTCTATTTATATAGCGTGTTTTGTTTTATATAATGATTCTGTTGGCTGTGGTTAGATGATAAGATTTTCAAGGTACCAAGGGCCTTTTACACGGTCCTTTCCGGATCTCAGGTCAGTTTAATTAGAAGTGTCAATTTTTCTTATATCTAAACACTGAAAAGAGTACAGGAATGGTGAACTAACGGAAAACAGTCGGACAGAAACTGAAGATATGTAAACTTTCATTGTGGAATTACGATATACTAGAGTTCCTCAGCGACCAACAGCGTACACGGTACAAGTGTTGATATTGTGGATGACCAGGAGAATAAGTTAGTTTTGGTGGTCTAATCAGAAAATACGCGTCTAATCAGATAATACGGAGAATTTTTAAATTTTGCGGTTTGTAGAAGTCCAACTATCAAATTCTTGTTGTTTTTTTGTTGGTAGATATTTCCCCAAACATATGTTGACAGCTGCAGTCATATTGCTTATTGTTGGTTTATTGCTAGGTGTCAATAAGGTTACTTGTGTTTTGGTGTCACGGCGGTGAAAAATAAAATGGAACAAAGAAGTTGCATTAAGTTTTGTGAATAAAATCAAGTGCTGAACATGTTGCTTTTGGTAATTCTTCTATAAACTAAGTACGGATTTACAATTGGTCACAGCTGGGTTCGGGACATGGGCTACTCACCAAAAGTGGGCCTCCCACCAGTTTAGGGAACTTTACATTCTTCCCAATTTAGTTTAGTTTCAAATAACCCATTAAGTCCGCGTGTGTAAAAAATAACACATATTTGAAAATCGCTCTGAAATATGTTAAAGGTGATAGCAGTTTCAGAACAAAATTTAAACTTTATTTACGTCTGATGAACTATAATTTTTCTATAACATAAATGCTCTTACATGAAACTCATCTTTTTGTATATTTTGTTTTTATGATCTTTCAAAGTGAGCTGATTTATCGAATCCCGCCCATTTTGATTATTATGTTAAGATATACATAGATGAATAGAAAAGCAATAAAAAACAATAGATTTTCGAAGCAGGCAAACTAATTTTTTTGTACATAGCTTGCATAACCTGGATTTTATTGGTCTTAACTATTTATAATTCATTGTTGATTCTAAATCGCCGTTGATCCGTTTTTTGAACTGACATGTTTCTAAATTGTTTCTAGTTATAATGCAATAAAAATTACGATGTCTTCGTTTCCATTTAGCAAAAATATTCAAAGTTTTCGAACAAATGTATAGTAAAATTTTATTAAGATAGATATAGACTTTTCGGATGAATTTCGGATGAATTGGTAATACGTGGATAGTACTATTGTAACGTGAATGCGGTGATTGGTTTTGGCGACGCCGTAGCGAACGGGAAGATTGTGACGAAATTAATCACTGTCGTCGAAGATGCCTCGGAAGAGTCGTCGACGATGGGACTCTCGGGTAACCGGATACAACCATCCTTTACCGGGGGTTGGCGGGAAATCCACGTCACCGGGTGCTGTCGGCGGTATCGGCGAACCGTAGGGCGCCTACGAGGCTTCTTCTTGGTTTGGCGGAGGATTCGCCGACGTGGAATGTGGTCTCGGTCTTCGTTGTTAGCCTGGAACGCTCGGCGGTTGGCCTCCCTCTTCTTTTCGCGTCGACCACCTCGTTTCCTCATCAATGAAGTCAATTTTCTAAGAGAAACTTAATACAAACAAGTTTATGATATAGATGTGAAGATGAAAAGATGAAGTATCGAAAGATTCGCCTGAAAATAGCTAGTGGAAATTAACTATGGATTTGTTCGTTGCTGACAGTAAAATTCTGTTTAATAATATATGGAATTTGCCCGATTTTTGTTTAGAAATGATATAATATAAACTTATTAAGTCATTTGTGAGAACAAACTGTTCTTTATACTGTGACTCAGCTCGCCGTCAAAAGTCAAGTTTGAACATCAGCAGAGAATTCCCTGATTGAAGGGTGCGACTAGCTCACACGTGGTCAATCAGACAAGACTTAAAATGCGTCTTGTCGCAATAAGCCTAGGCATGGCTTTTTATATGAATTTGGAGATTTTTCCACGTACAGCTTGACGGCGGTAAGTTTTGATGCTAACGGCAGCTATTGGCCTGGATTTAGTCGAAATTACTGCTAAAATTTTTGCGAAGGGATAATATTCCTCAAATAAACGAATGAGTTTTTGTCCGTTGCGAATTTTTAAGAATAATTTAGTTTATCATCCCTGCCACGACATTGCGTTTCTATGCTTCTACGATGAGTTGCTCTCCAATCTGCTTTAACGTACAAATGATAGACGAGCTGCACTTCCCCTTCCATAATAGTGACTAACCAACCCCGCGATAGTGGCAGCAAGGCGACAGTGGCGGTTTTCTATCATATAAATAATAGAAAAATCTGCTCATACGAAGGTAGCGCACCCAGAAGTTTGTTAACCTCATCAAAGTTGTTTGCCGAAATATACTGTTAGCGAACTCTCGTACAGGTGAGATTACGAGAAGTCAATAAACCCATTAAAAGAGAGGCCATAAATCTTTCGACAGACGAGAGCAATGAACGGGGGTTCACCGTCGTTATTAAGAAGTTGCTTGTTCGAATCGAATCCAAAAACCTATGTTAAAGAACTTTACGCATTTAGAGAACGAGCCATATAAGAGCGCGCAACATATTCCTCTCTCTTGTTTTGTACCAATTTTTTGTTCAATTTCTACATTGGATGACTATGCACAAAAAACTGTAAAACATTTTTTGTTCATATTTCGCTCTCGATACGATCGCACAAAAAAAGCATTAAAGACACCTTCTTGGGGCAAAAATCAGAGAAAAAAGAAGGTCAATACGAAATATGACTATTGCTTTCCTACTCACTTATTACAAGGCCACTCTCTTACACATGAAAATAAGAAACGATGTTAATTTTGTGCATTTTGCTTCAAGCCAACACCCTTCCCTGCATGCCCGTAGAAGGATAAAGAACGCCAATCTTTTCGTTACTTGAATCGAAAATGCAAAGCAAAAAGCCTATAATAAACACAGGACACGAAAAGTAGACGCTATAAAAGTGTACGAAAATATTCTGCACTTTGATGTGACCTCGCCAATAGAAACAGAAAAGCAAAAACAACAACTTAACGGCGAAAGAGACGTCGAATGCGCGCTCTGTTCTCCATCCACTTTTCTCTTCTGGTTCCTCGCGTTGGCGAACGCAATCGGTTGTACTCTTCCACCCGCGGCGGGTGGGTCTCGACTCCCTGATCCTCCCCTTTTTAGTGCACCACGAAAATGAATGTTGTTTTGCTTGATGACCTTGGTTGGCATATATCTTTACGCAAAGTTCATTGGTTCTATCTATATAAAAAACGTCTGCGAGTATACAAAACAGCCTTTTCGTTGTTAACTTATTTTGAAATAAATACCGATACATTATTTATTTGATTAGTGATTTATTTAGATAATTTGTTTAAATGGTTGTTTTAATCTTTTATCGATTGCGAGGTTATGTCCAATATTCCGATAACAAATAGCTTAATAATATTTCGAAGCTCAAATTTCGTTTATATAATTTTTTTATTCCTCTTTTGTTTGATACATAAAACACCATTATGAACTTATTTTTGAATAAGCATTCAAATCGTTAGTTTGTCTGTTTATCAATAAGAATATATTTAGTCGTTATTAAGCTCCGAGATCGTTTATTTCGTTTAAAGCTTTTAAAACAATTCGAAGTTAGTTACAATTCCTTATGAATAGTAAGTAAATTTTTTTAAACAGTGAATCAATATGAATAAGAATGAACTATTCTTAATACAATACTACTCTTAATATAATAAATCACTCTTAATAAAATTAATCGGTTCAAGACTTCCTCTTCTCAAAAATTGAGGAGCTCCTGTTTCGAAAAAAGTTAAGAGAACTTCTTTCTTGAAAAAAAGAGAAACTCCTCTTTTCAAAAAAGAGGAGCTCCTTATTTGAAAAAATGAGGAACTCCTCATAAAAAATGATTCGCTTCATGATTGATAGAAGAGTAACTCTTTCATTTCGTGATAATGGGACCTCAAAAGAGGTATCTCATTAATAAGGGAACCATTACGCTTCTCCTCACCTCATATGAGGTACCATTTTTGAGGCCTCGCAAATAAAGAAGAGTTAATCCCTCATTTTCATTTTAAAACGAGATATTACCCATCACTAATTGTAATGCGCTTGACGTATTATTATGTCTAACCAATTATTGTAGGTAATTTCATTTATTTTCAGATTACCAGCATAGACAATCGTGAAGGTGACAGACTGTTTTATGTATCAAACAAAAGAGGAATAAAAAAATTATATAAACGAAATTTGAGCTTCAAAATATTATTAAGCTATTTGTTATCGGAATATTGGACAGGCATCGCACAAGACTATGGGAGTCTGGAGCATCTAACAGACGTAAAGCAAAAGAAGTGACAATGAAATAAGCAGAAGCAGTGGCAAATTTTACAGGTTCAGTGATGATAATGTGCGACTGATGGGATCATATCTGACAGACAGACGCCAATGCGTAAAAGTTGGTGACAGAGTATCATCTATCAGGACTATAGACACTATAGAGTATACCTCGGGATTATAGAGTGTACCTCGGTGTCTGGAGGGAGGCAGCCGAATGGTTTACTGCAGCGATGTGCAGTTTGTGTAATTGCTGGTGCTGCATACCGCTTAACGTATTATTATCCCAAACCTATTATTTTAGGTCATTTCATTTATTGTCAGATTACCAGCATGGACAATCCTGAAGGTAACACAAACATCGCAACGAAAATTTGGGAGTCTGTGGATTCTAACAGACGTAAAGCAAAAGAACGAAAAATGAAATCAGTAGAAGCAGTGACAAAGATAAGAAAATTGGAGCATTTCTTCACTGTTCAACCAAGAAAAGTGCCGGAAAGGAGCGATGACTTTACAGAACCTGATCAACCTGAAAATGTTTGATGATTAATGATCCTGCCAAAGAAAATGTAGAAGTGTTAATTGGTTCAATTGAAAAACATATCGAAATGGAAGCTGATAGTGGCACATTTTATGCAGAAGCTGAAATTGAGGGCCCACCAGGAGGCAAAGACATTGGCCATCCGTTATTTCGGAGCAGATGAGAGATTGCTGGCTATCAAAGCTTTACTCTATTGGCTTACTTGCACGGTTTTTCAGCGTCCCCTATAGGGCTACTGCGCTGAGGTGTTGCACTAATGTATATGCACTTTGGAATTCTTTAACCAATGAATCTTGTATACGGTGTACTGTAATAATCTTGTATACTTGTAATATTTGTGTATACGTACAACTCGGTTTGAATAGAGAACTGAGAGTTATGAGAACTAAGAACTGAGCGGATCGTATAAACATCCGGATTAAAATAAAAGTAAATTCAAACTGAACCGTTAACTGGAAAGACCGTGTAAACAAGCCTTTAATGATTAAAACTTTAGCTGATGGAATAATTTTGCCATAAAAACATCTGTTGATACAGTAGTAAGTTTTAAAGTTGTGATACGTTCCAATCGCGATATTCGTAAAATGATTTTATAATAACATAATTATGAATAAAATTCCAAAATATATGATTTAATAAAGCAAAAAGGTTCCTGTCAAAACTAAAACTGAGCAGAATAAGATACAGATTGATGCTTGTTAAATTAAGAAGTCTGCATTTCAAATCGATTAATGAATTTAATTGGGAGTACATTCCAGTTCATTTTCATGACAATTTACATGAAAAAAAAACTTATAAGATACATATTGCAGCTTTTAATCCACTTATTATGCGACTTTAATCATTTTTACAAAAACAGAGAACAGAACCGCTTTGAAATTGCTTTTCCTAATTGCTATACATAAATTAAAGTTATTTAAACGGACAATTTAGGTGTTGGCTAATTTCATCAGTCAATAATTTTATACAAGCGTTGACTAAAACCCAATGTAAAATATAAAAAATCATGGATATGTCAGTTACCGCACCTGTTACATATGGGAAGGTAGCGATATTTATATACACTAAGTGCAATAGAAATTGACTCATTTAGCACTTTTACTTTGTCGTGATAGTTTATATTCAACCAGTCGACTTGTGAGGTTTATTCCACATGTTTATGTTCATACATACTTTAGTTAGAAAAGATGCAAAAATGCAAACAATGAAAGTCTTATGGTACATACGTATATTTTTTAAGAATTATTATCGCAGTTTTCATCTCTATTTGCATTGCGGATAAATCTCTTTTGATTGTACTAACCACAAGTGTAGATATAACATTCCAAAGGGAGGGGGATTTTCCTAAAGGAAACAGGCGTATTTGTGGATCTCGCACAATGCAGACTTGAGAAGAAACGTCAATGCAGCTAGGAGGAAATCCAGCAAGCCTGTAAAAAGCGAGATATAAGTAACTCTACACCGTAAGGGGATGCGGTCAAACAAGCAACGAAGGTATTGCGCCTAGAAATAAAGAAGAATCAGGAACGCCACTGGAGGGAACACCAAGAGGCGGCTGAAGACATGTATGGGGTTTATCGTATAAGGTGATTACTAATCTACTCCGCAGAAGGAATATTTTGCCGGAAAATGTTGATGAAGTTGTGGAAAATTGTTTCCAGAGGGGCTTAGCACCAACGATGAGAAACATCATATAGGTGAAGTCAACAAAATTGTACCGTTTGACTTGGCAGATCTTCAAAAAGCAGCTGGCAGGATCAAAGTAAACAAAGCACCAGGTCCGGACTTCATTCCTGGAATGGTAATTAGGGTACTGGCAAAGGTAAATCCAGCTGAACTACTAAACTCGTTCAATTCAGTTCCTCGGACTGAAATAATTCCCTGGGCACCATGGAAAACGGCGACACTGGTATTGATTCCCAAAGGTAAACATACAAGATCTTACGGACCAATTTGTCGCCTAGATGACATCAGTAAATTTCTCGAAACACTTCTGTTGCACAGACTGCAGGAATATGTACAAAAAACACACGGGAGACATGATGGACAGTTTTCATTTCGAGAAGATCTGCGATCAAAGCTGTAACAGCAGTCGGTGCATCAGTTAAAGCAGCTCAGTCGGGAACCAGACACACAAGGCAGATTTGTGCACTGGTTTTACTAGACGTAAAGAATGCTTTGATTATGGCCAACTGGGCGAAGATAAGGGCTGCGCTCAGGGCAAAGAGAGTAAAATAAAGAGAAGATGTAAAATAAGAAGATTGAGTTGTGGGGTTCCGCAAGGGTCGGTATTGGGCCGACCTTGTTGGATGTCATGAAGGATAAATTGCTTAGGATTGTGGTATCGAGAGGAGTTCAGTGTGTTGCATACGCTGGCTATGTGGCCGTTATAGTAACACATAAACAAGAACAGGTGAAAGAGCCGAGACCAGAATGCTTACTAGTACGAGAAACGTCACCCCTCCAACAATTAGAGTGCTCGGACACTAGGTACAATTCAGCAAGGGTATAAAACACCCAGGAGTTGTATTTGACAAAGCACTGGGACTGGGAGCACAGGTCAAGCACACAGTTGAAGAAGGTAACTGTGTTAGCACACAAATAGTGAACCTCATGCTACACATGGGCCGCGTACAATTGGGATGGCAGAGTACTATACAGTGTTATAGAATCGGCTGCCCTATATAGGGTATCAGTTTGGGTGGAAGAATGAATACATCTGGCCTGCTGGGTAAAGCTCAGTGTGTAGATTTGATAGGCCGATATAGGCAGATAACGTCTGCGTATAGAATTGTGTCGCTGAATGCAATTAATGTGATAGCGGACATTACACCCGCTATCACATTCAATGCATTCAGCTTTTGACGGCAGAGAGAGAGCGAGAGAGAGAGAGAGAGAGAGAGAGGGAGAGAGAGAGCCAGAGCATATGCTTAAGGCACTCAGCCTAAGCTGGATAGGTATGCCACAATTGAGCTGTGGCAGGAAGAATGGGACATAAGCATGAAAGGAAGATGGACATTTAAAATGATACCCAAATTGAAGGAATGGGAGGAGGCTGAACGCGGAAGTCTAAATTATTATCTTACGCAGGTTCTGACTGGATATGGCAACTTCGAAGAATATCATCGTATCGAGCGAAGGGCGTCCGATGTATGTGAATACTGTGATGCGGGGTGCAAGGACAGTGTGAAACACACTATGTTCCGCTGTAGCGCATGGATGGAAGACAGACGTGAGGCTGAAGTTTATTGCTCCGGAGACTTCACTCCGAAGAGGATATGAGGGAAATGTGCACACGATAACAAAGCTTAGGCGGCTTTCGCACAATTAGCTATCGCCAAAAGCGGATAATGGAAGACGGTTGGATAGCATTGCTAGCACGACAACGCAAAGCGTAAGACAAGATTAGCAAAGTTACTACCACTGCTGCGAGGACTAAACAATCCGCAGGGGATGATCCGGCCAACAAGAGTTAATATGAGCAGCTGTAACATCCCTCTACACACTTTGAAGTATGCTTGCGTAGATCCGGAATTGGTATTTCCATCGAGTCTAACACCCCCCCCCCCCATTCTCCTCTAACCTTCATGCGATAGAAACAACGAATGATACGCCTGCGTGGGGGAGTGGGTAAATGCATTTCCTAAACCTCCTTAAAAAAATAAAGAAAAAGGGTTGAGAAAACAAATCTGTACAAATAAACGGTGATAATATCCTACCTTGAAAATTCAGTTCTTACGCTGTGTTACGAACGGTGTTTTGCATTGTAGACCGGGGTCATTAAAACAAAAATATACAAATAGGTATGGACAAGAATGGAGTAAACGTTACGCCGATTACTAGTTTTAATTGTGCTGTAAATATCTTTGATTAAAACTGCCTTAAGCACATTGTAATACCAAGTGTGTCTATAAAACATTAGTATTAATGTCTTATAGACACACTTCCGATGTCTTATAGACACACTTCCGATTATTTCCGATTAAAGTATAAAAATGGGTTGTCCGCATAGGGTTAAACAGTGTGATAAAAACAATGTAGTCTTAAAAGACAAATAAAGTTTTCAAATGTAACACCTTGTTTTTCGCTACATTACACACATTCCACATAATTCTCGGTTCTCCAATACGTATTTAACATCTGTAAAACTAGGCAAATAGCACGTCTAAATCATAGGAAATAAGCGAGCGAAAGTTATTTAAACGGATTTGCATCGTAATGTTACGAGTTAGATGTAAATATGAATGTGTAGGTTGCAAATCTCTATCATCGATAGATACAAATGTCACATAATGATGACTGAATGAGAGACTAAATACTACCCACGTGTGTTTTATAATTTCCATTATTAATATTATTGTAGCGAATTTTTATAGCTGTTTCATTAAACATATTATATTTTAGTCATTGTGTAACACAGTATATAAAATTTCAAGAACTTTATACGTATTGAGTCATCTGCAAACTAATTCCGCAAAATAGCTCCAGGTGAGGTTGAAATCTTTGGTTATTACCAAAATTATAACATTTAGTACCAATTATTATTATACTTTATTCCGGTGAATGTGTAGAAAAAAGTCTGATTGAAATAGATTTTATCGTATTCAATTTCATTGAATTATTAAAACATAGCTTGGTACATGCGTTTACAATATTAAAACCTGATCCCACATTAAATCTCCAAATGGTAATTTTCATGACAACAATTCTTTACTTACTTTAATATTGTAATGAAAAAACATTGCCTCCTTTAATTTAGTTGCATCCTAATACTCTAAGTACTTTCAAGACTCATGTGCTATTCTACACGTTATGTGCATTAAATAATCGGAAAAGTTTTAATAGTTATGTAAACATAGTATTATATTCTTCTGCTTCGTCCAATGGCGTGACCGACGTGTGGTGACTACAGTGAAAGTTCTACCTTCTAATCTCTGTATTATTCGTTTAACAGTTTATTTCTAGGTCTGTCGATCGTTCGATTAGCGCGCTGCTTTGGTGAACCTTGTTTCTGTTAGTTTCGAAATACTATCAGTCCACCTAGTTGAAGATCGGCCACGGTTAATTTACCCTTCCAGTTTTCCCTGAGCAGCAAATTTTTTCATGTTGTCATGTCGTGAGATGTGTCCTAAAAATTTCAAAGGGCTTGACCTCATTTAAGATGGAGACACATGATCTTCTAGCCGTCCAGGGAACTCGCTGTATCCTGCCATATACCCACATTTCAAACGCATTTATTCTTCTCCTGTCGTTGGAACGGATTCCCCAGGTCTCTGAAGTGTACGAAAAATAGGGAAAAACTAGGGCGATTACAAGGCTCGTCTTCGTTTTCCTAGTGTTATTTCGATCAAATTTTTGGTAGTTTTATCATGACCCACCAGGCAATTTCAATTCGCCGTCTAATTCGTAAAAGCCAGACTTATGGAGCATGGAGCCCAAATACACAAATTTTTTACGACAAGAAAGTTCTATATTTTTGTAGGTTGTCTTCGGTTTTCGTTATCTCGGTCTACTATCATGACTTTTGTTTTGTTTACAATTAGTTTGAGCCCATAGTCCTGGCTTACGTCTTCCAGTCTTTGAAGAAACTGTAAAAGCTTTTCGGTGCTGCTAGCTATTAGAAGAGTACCATCCGCACATCGAAGGTTTGAAAAGCACATTCCACCAATCTTCACTCCTTCGTTCCAGTTCTCTATAGTGCGCCGCATCACTGCTTCGTTATAGATGTTGTAGAATAGGGGTGAAAGTACGCAGACTTTCACCGCCTGCGAATTCTCATACAGGATTTTCACGACAGTGATAAGATGACACGGTACTCCAAATTCTGCTAAAGTCGTTCATAGCCTGTGCCAACTAACATTATGAAACGCTTTTTCGTAATCAATAAAGCACAAATACACCTGTACCGAGTATTCCGCGGCCTTTTCTATAAGCTGCCTCGCACTTTGTCCGCGAGCCTTTTCACAAATCTGGCTTATTTTGGAGCAATTTGATGTAGCAGGAAGGCTTGTAGTCTTGTTTGGAGAATGTACATCATACAATTGCTGGAATGTGATACCAGGGCTAACAGATGATAGTTTTCGAAGACTGTGTCTTACCTTTTCTTATGTAGGGGAAGCAACACTAAAGTTCATTAGTCTTCTGATCATAAGTTTGTTCTCCAAATCTTCTGACACAATGTGTGCAAGATTTCTCGCCCCCTTTCATCAAGAGCCTGCAAGGTCTCTGATATTCTCTCGATTCTTACTGCTTTACCTTCTCTTAATTTGTCCATTGCGACTTTCACCTCATCTAACGGTATATCCGGTTCCACTTAATAATTCCCCAGGTCTCCGCAAATAGCATTCGGACCAGCATACAGATTGCCACAGTAATTTTTCCACACCGATGCAATTTGGTATAGTTCTGTATTAAAACAATCATGTTGACTTTTATTTGCCCAATATCGGGGTTTAAATTCCTGAGTGATTATCTTTGTCAGGCCTTTGAAGTTATTGGTATCAGAGAAATTCTGAAGTTCTATACAAACCTTGATCAGATATTTATTTTTGTCTCTGCAGGTAGCAGCTTGTATCTCCCGATTTAACGATTGGTACAGTTCCAGATCTATACCGTTTTCAAAGTCCCTGGATTTGATGTTCCTTCGTCT
This sequence comes from Adranes taylori, assembly GCA_009867245.2. Classification (NCBI taxonomy): domain Eukaryota; kingdom Metazoa; phylum Arthropoda; class Insecta; order Coleoptera; family Staphylinidae; genus Adranes; species Adranes taylori. The sequence continues at coordinate 13,977 of WYDF02317723.1, forward strand.
CCGAATGATTTCTCCTATTGTTTCCGTTAAAAACGAGAGCTGTCTGGCAATATTTTGGTCTTCTTGAGGTGTTTCTTCTAAAGTTGTAACTCGAGACTTTTTCACAACCTGCTATATAGTGTCAGTATATTTTGTTTGAAGTTCTTCGAGCTCAGGTTTGATTTTACGAATGAAGTTATTATTAAAAACTGTAACCTGGCCATCGCTCTTTTATTTGCCTGCTACAGATATTAAGTTTTCCTGTGAACTCACACATCAGCAGTTGATGATCGCTTCCGCAATTTGCAGACAGTAACGTTTTCGCCGTTTTGGCCGAGATTTTCCATCTCTGCTTAATCAGGATCTATTTCATTCCAGAATTGGATGAGGGTTTCTCCTCTGTCCTTCCGTTCTGCTGTCTCAAACTTCGCCACTACTTGGTGAATATGATCATCTTTGGCAGTAGAACCGATTTTTGCATTGAAGTCGCCCATTAACATCAAGATTTCTTTGCTCGGTATTTTATTTATTGTCACTCAGTTCGATAAAATTCCTCGATCTCTTCGTCCTTAGCATCATGAGTGGGATCATGTAGTGCCAAGATGTTTAGGGCAGAGGGTTTCGTATTAAGCTACAAAGACATTGCACGTTAGTT
>WYDF02317734.1:0-10888 GCA_009867245.2 Adranes taylori
TGCCGCGGCCGGAGGATTAGAATATACCGTGGCAATGAAACAATACCGCTGGCCGATGCAAAGCTGTGGCAACTAGATCATGTCGCTGGTCGCGGCAAAGCCGCGGCCACATGCCACGGTAGTGCGGACAGCAGTCCTGTTCGCACCGTTGGCAAATATGGGGACCCGGTGGGTAGTATTTGAGTATGATTTCTTAATCTTAAAATTTTCAATTATAAAATTGTATATATGTTAAATCTTTAGACTTGAAAAAAATGTTTCAAATAAAATCGAAGGAGTTTTAGGTAGCCTATAAAATGAAGTTTATTCGAATGTCTTATCTTTTATAGTTTCTGAGTTATATTGAATAATATTTTAAAACTTTGAACGTGGCAACGTCGCGTTATCAAAGTCATGGGAGTTTTTATATTCGACGCAAATTACAAGGTATTATATGCATGCAAAATTGCAGTCTCCTAGTTTGAATTTATAAAAAGATTAAAAATCACTTTTGAGCAATTATCGTGTACAGCTGTGTACCAAATTTCATCCAGATCGGTCCCATAAGGAAGGAGAAATTCTTGTACATCTAGACATTGAAAAAACACCTTTCTTTTAAATTTTTGAACAAAAACTTTTTTTATGTGTTCCTTATGGTACATGTAAAGATAAAAAAGCCAGAGGTGCTAGTTCTTCGTTTAGATACCACAAAATGAACACAAAATGCCTTTAACACGACCTGTGAAATACCAATGTTAATACTCCCGTAAGCTACAAGAGGTTTTAAGAAATGAATGTCGTTTCCGGGAGCTTCTGTTGCCAATGGACACTTATCCAAGCTTTAACATAAATTAGAGCGGGAAACAGACATAATTCTCTCAAAAATCGTTCTTCCACGACGGTCGAAACTGGCTTCTAAATATCCATACTTTCAAAGCATAAATGATTTTAACGATCCATGGCGCTTTGTACATTGCACCAGGACGTATCAAATGAATTCCTCGTAGCGGATTATCGCCCAACAAAATCACAGTAAAGTCTAGACGTTCTCGGGAGTCATCTCGGGCCTCGGGGCAGGCTCATTGATTGTATCGCAGTAGCAAAGTCTAGAACTTCATTATATAATTTTGCGTGGTTAGTGAAGACTTCTGAATAAGCTTGAAATATTCTGCCATTTTCCTCTGAATCTCTTATACAAGCCAATTTATGGGCCAGAAGAAAGCCCAAGTGAACAGAAAATACGCCTGAAATGACAACTTCAAAAACATTGTGACGGTATGCCAAATTTAATAGTCTGCGGTCTCATTCCTTTTCAAGAAGTGTAAAAACTCCACTTATGTTGCCGGTGTTAACTGAGGTGGTGTCGAAGGACACAGCTCTGACTTGTTCTCTGATATTCCACTTGTTCAGCTATTCTAGCTGATATTTTTCTGTTTATTTGACCGACATAGACCAAATTGCATTAATTGCAGTTCCTTTTATATGCGGAAAAGTTGCATTGGAAAGTGGAAATTGGTTAATTGAATCCATCACAGCTTCTTTTGTTACTTCCTCTGTTCTATTAGGTATTTTTGGTACCCCGAGAAGCTTTACCAATTTATATCCAGTAACAAACACTCATATTCTCTCTTCCTGTTATATCGGGTAGGATTTTTCCATCTCAATGAACAGTTAGTAGGATTTTGAGTGCGTTAAATTGTTCTACGTGCGAAATTGGAACGATGCTTAATTCTGGATCTTCGAATCATGGAAGGATTTATCGCTAAACCGGAAGCATGAAGTCCTAGGCTTTCAACAGTGAGTTTAAAATATAGGCAGCATATATATGGCAAATATTTGTGCGATCAAGTGCTGAAGCAAGCTCGGGTGGAATGATATTTACAGTTTTTGTTCTTTTTGAACAAAGTTGGACCTTGAAGGATCTGCTTTTTTACTCTTCATCATTCATTTCCTATTCAGATGATGACTTTGAGAATTGCGACAGTGATTGATTGAATGTATTTTTCCTTCTATCACGTTCTCTTTGTATTAAATCTTTTACACGTCGTTTTCTGCCATCTCTTTTTTACTCAAAGCCATATCTTACCAGCCATATACCCTTTTCGCTCCCATCGTTGATCTCTAAAAAAAATCCTTATCTTCCTGAATTTTGATCATAATTAAGATGTCAGCATGAGCAATGTCGAATAGCTTGTCCATTTCTTTATGTCGAATGTCTTCGTTTGCTTCTTGAAATACTGTTACACGCATTGAACTCTTTTTAAATTTGACCCATCTCTGAACCATTTTTTCCAGATTTTGTACGGCATTTCATTCTAAAGTTATCGGAATGTCTAACTGCATAAATAGAGCTTTCGAGCACAGTCTTACTGAAAACCTTATTTTGATAAAAGAGACAGATAAGACTTGCCTATAATTAAGAAGTTTCATTGCGAGAATGTTTTCACTTGTAGTTCCGATTAACCAAATATCGGTATTCTGTCTAGTTAAAGGCCGCTTAGCCATTCTTTAATAGATTATACAATACTAAGTAAAAAAAACTAATAAAATTAACGAACGCAACAAGATATACCATAATTTAAAAGGGCAGAAATATCAGTCACTACATCACAACATGACATATGATGACGATATATCAATTAGATACACATAGCAACAACCAACAACGCATAGTCTAGTACATATATCCAGAATATCCATATACGCTTCGTTACAAATAGATACGATACCGAGTAGCGAACCGAACACAAACAAAAATCAATTTCGAATGTACATATATACGAATAGTATACAAAGTATTGGATATTTAGATTTTAAGTACCGAATAGTATCGATTACTTAAAAGTAACGATTTTCTCCATCACTAGTACTGAACACGACTATTTGTTATTAGCGAGAACAAAATGGCTATTATGTAAGGTTATGTTACCTTTACTTCCGCTATCAATGCAGAGATGGCACTAATTGACTTCTGATTTAAGTATTTTGCTTAAAGTTGTTATTTCTACTTGTTTTCATCGCAAACAAGACTAGAGTAATTAAATGCAAGTAGCAAGTATGCCTATCTAAATATTAACCGATTGTACTCAACTTTGACATCTATAATAAAAATAGGGGCACCACAATACATTTGACGCCTTTTACATTTTAATATATAACGAAGAAACACCCTAGCGCATAGGTAGTAAAGATGTCAACATAGTTTTGTGTGTATTTATACAATCTGTGAACGATATTAACAAATAGAAATCTATAATGAATTAGAAATAGAAAATTACAATTATCTTTTACTTACTCGATATGGTCTATCTACATCTTTTTTTGTTTTTCTTAAAATTAACAATGAAACCATGGCAGTGCCATAAAATATCCAAATTAGGAAACTGGCAAATTCTATTAACGCTACTATATTACCTACTGCTATAAATAATAATGATATTAATCCCTGAAATTAAAATAAATTTTTATTTCATTAAAAGTCGTAGTGTTCCAAATACTCCACTTAATTATTTGAACTAAAAAGTTCCTTACGTTCAAATTTGTTACAGTTCACTTGTTTCGGGGACTACAATCTCCCCTTCCTCAGTTTTTTACATTCAGTACGAGGCTGTAATTAATCAAAAAATTGTTATCTCTTACCATTTTGTTTTTACTAAAGGCAGCCTTATGCTGATGTAAGGTACGTTGTTCTGAGAAAGAGCAGATTATGAACCCCGAAACATGTCAACTGTAACAAATTCGAACGTAAAGAACATCTTGTTAGTTCAAATAATTACATGAAATATTTGGAAGGAAGGTCTCTTAATTGCATCATGCATCGGTTCCAACTGTGAAACGAATATTTCAGTCTAAATATATATTATTTGTTTGTTAATTAGGACAAAATGATTTTTACCTGCATGACTACAGATGGACACGGTGTAAGTCTACGTACATGAACATAAGATAAATTTTCAAGCATATGTCCATCTTGACTAGCTACATAACATAGTCTACAAGAAAATAGATAGATGTTTATTCATGATTACTACAGTTACAATATAAAATCACAACATTAAATTTATATACATGAAGATAACATCTTATGATGATAATAAAATTAAGACCTAAATGAAATCAAATTAAGATACTAGTAGAATCATTCCTTAATGTAGGCTGCATCAAATTCATCAATACTAAAGTGCCGATTTTCCAATAGATACTGTTTTATTCTTGGGGGTGCTCTTGTATCTTAAATTACTGACTTTTGGTAGCATGCTTGTCGGCAACAGTTCTTGACGTTGACGGCGGCATTTGGGAGGAGCTTGAATTTCTGGTAGAATCCTTAGTATGTGTCAAGTTCGCTTAATCCCCAAAAGTTCCTCCCAATCTAAAGCGGTCTTTCAGTGAAAAGCAAAAATCGCATTGCATCCCTATTGAAACTCGCGAAGAATGCTACCCCTGCCAATGATGAGCCAACCAACCGAAAAATTCGTGTGTAGTTGGATTGTAGAAAATAGCGAAAATATTTCGCAGAAGCAAACAATTATACGTACATGTATGTAATTGCTGGAGACGGCTTGTCCAACGATGTATGAGCAAACTTGATTGTTTGTGAAATAATAATAATAATTGTGTTAGTATTTGTAAACCACGATGCTTCCCTGTATGATTGCAAATATGTGCATGAATGTAATCTCATGTCCTTGTTCTAATTTGTATGCAATAAAGCTTTTTCGTATGAATGCAAGTGTGTAGCCGCCGTCCGCGACTACTTCTCGTTGATAGTATATATATATATAAGAGAACTGGTTAGCTGTTTCGCGATTCGCGTATGTGTGAAATACTTGCTTGGCTCCTTCCATACAGTGGATATTCATTGATCATAAAACTCTCCTTATTAAATAATATATATTTTGAATTACATTTAATTTGTCAACTTTATTATAATGCCGGATTATATATGTGCTAATAAATTTGTTTGATTAATTTACATGAGGTATGATAATCCAGTAACAAGATTTGTTCGACTTGAAAGACACCGGTCATGTATAACCAAGTGAGAGAAAAGGCGTGAAAGAGATACAGCGATCTAGAGAAAGACAATAGTTTTCAAACGCATTCGACATTCATAAAGCAAATTGTTACAATCTCTATCCTTAAGAGATAGATAAATTATGAATAAAATACTTTTTATCCCACATTTAATACTTCATCCGCAGCTGAGATGTTTTGATGCAAATTGACATGACTACTTCTTTTCATGATAATAGTATTTCAGAAAATCTTCTAGTTTTGGAGATGTCTCCTTTTTTCCGCTACTTTGCATTCGAGCGAGGTGACCTTAATTTCAATGTAGTTGTTACTTTTTATTTAGAGAAATTGAAAAGCGTGGAATATTCTCAATAAAAATATGCTAAATATTTTAGAAATAATACAATATGATTTAAAACAATAAAATATATTAACACATTGTAAATTACATACAAATACTTTGTAAATTGTAAATTGCACATAAATACATAAATAACAGAAAATTATTTACAAAATTTACGGGATTCTGTCTGACAATAATAATAATCATCATAAAAAAGAGAAAAAGAACAGTCGAAAAGAAAAACAAAGCTAGTATATCGACTTGAATTTGTAAATAATTTTTTTAACCAGAATTGAACCCACCAGTTAAGTGGGTTTACACGACGCGGGTGTGTGGAACACGTGGCTTACTCGAATGCGCGCTCAGCATTCGCACGTCACTTGCATTGTGTAAACACGTTCAAGACAGTCAGTTAACTCGCGCCAGTGGACTCCGGATGACGATGGAATTTTAGGCATGGTGCAGCATGCTTCTCTTAGGCGATTCGGCATTAATAAGCTCTATCCTAAGAACACTCGATAATGGTTTCGAATAATTTCAAGAGAGTGGGGGTCCCTATAAAGTTCCGGACGACCACGAGTTTCGGAGGAACAAGTGACGAGAATTCATGTTGTGTTTGAAAGGAGTCCGAAGAAATCAACAAATCGAGCTAGCCATGAGCTTGCGATCCTTCAATTCACTACTGGGCGTGTGCTAAGAAAACGTCTGCATTTGAAACTATACAAACCACAGCGGATGGAAATAGCTCTGCATTAGACGGACGATTATTAATTATGGCATTGTAATGGATATAACTGTCTGCGTCCTTATATTGTATGACACGAAATAAATTAATGCGATTAAGAAGTTTCTTTCCAACATCTTTCCAGTCGGTGAAGTTTCCTAGAATCAGGTACACTCATCTACAGATGCCTCTAAACTGGTGTTACAAGTTGAAAAAAAAACCATCATCCAGCGTCATTTATGATTTGGTGGGGCATCTCTTCTTATGCAGTCACCAATTTGCATTGTTCTGAAAAAGGAGTTAAAACATCAGCCAAAGTTTATCCAAACAAGATGTCCTGGGAAAACACTTAACGACATTTATTAACAAAATAAACTCCGGACGTTCCAACAAGATTTTGATAAGTTCAAAAGCAACGAGCTCTGCCTGCAACATCATGCAGTGACTTTCATTAGCAAGGAGATTGGCCGTCTGAAATTAAACACTTTAGACTACAAGGTATGATCGGTTTTAGAAGACATGCTACGTCACACAAAAATTGAGGAGTAACTATTAGCAGAAATGGATTGAGACGTTGTCAAATCATGTTAGAAATAAAAGTAAATATCACATAATCCAATAATCTACCTCTATCTTGCATTTTAACTTTGAAGTTCACCTCCCTTTCATTATACTCTCAATATCTATAAAGAACTAACGGATTTTTTTTAATGCTAGAAATGGAAGTGTTTTAAACCAAATTAGGCCTTAAATGTGACATAAATATCTGCATGAAAGTTCACACGAGTTAAATATTCTTAATAATATTTAATAAAACATGGAAGCTAAAGTATTGAACACTTCATTAATTGAAGTGTTCTTCATTATCATTACTTCATTATCATCTAGACTGTACAACTTTGAATTAGTTCTATTTTGAGACTTCTCTTTTCAACATTTAAATAGTACAGGGTTATTCAAAAAGAATGAACCGATTTTATGACGCTTAAGTTCTCAAGCATCATCGTCGTGGAACAAGTCTGTCAGCATTTGAAGGAGGAGTTATGTAAGTTTTGTATGGTTGCGTCAGGGGCATTGAATTCGCTACATTCTTCCGGCAACATACAGTTGTTAGCTTGTCCTCGGAATGGAACAAATTCAGCGTCATGGTGCAGCATGCTTTTCTTATCCCTTAGGCGATTCCACATTAATCCGCTATGTCCTAAGAACACTTGAAAATGGGTTCGAATCATTTCAAGAGAGTGGATGTCTCTATAAAGTTCAGGATGACCGGAGGAACAAGTGGCGAGAACCTCTGCTGTGCTTTATTTCCTCTGCTGTGCTTTATTTTCTAGTGAGCTTGCGATCCTTCAGTCCACTGTTGGTCTTGTGGTAAAACAAGTCTTTATTTGAAACTATACAAACTTCAGCAGATGAAATTTTGAGATTCGATGTTAGAGACGATATAAGTCATCTTCATTTCACGTATAATAGGTGGTCATCACATTGAACATTTCTAAGATAGGAAATACAGGTTGATTGTGAGCAGTGTACTTCTGATTTGGTTGGAGTTTTGAATTATTTTTCTTGCATAAAATATTATGTAATGAAATCAGTTCATTCTTGTATCACACCGAATAATAAAAAAAAAACCTGATTGTTCGGGAAGACATAATATTCTAGCTAAAGCTAATTAATCATTCATTTATCCAAAAAAAGTAATGTTATTTTCAATTCACGAAAAGTTTTCTTAAAGTTAAGAATGTCTTTAATGTTAGAACAAACAATTCAAGTACATTTCCCTAAATGTATGGAAAAATACATTGACAAAAATAACGGGTGGGCCATATGTAATTCACTGATTTGAATCACAAAACTTTTTGGTAAGTTCAGAATGCAAAAGTTAGGTTCGAGAGCCAAAAGACAGTTCAGCTACGCGGTTGCAATGTAAAAACCATTGATTTATGAAATCAATGGATTACTTTAATTAAATTAATAATTAGATCAGTTAATCATTTCGAAAACTACATACTGACTGTATGAAACATCCAATTAGCTTAAAAAGACAGTTAGGGTAGGTGAATCATTTCTGGCATAGGTGGTAGTATCCTCTGCTTTCAGTAGCATCATTGTCTAAATACTTGGCACCACGCTGGTTCTTCATGCTAATTTGAAAATCCTCTATATAATGCACATATGTATCAATTACATAGTTTTATGAACGTAGATGGTAGTCAGGCGAAATGACATTTTAAGTGAAATAAACCATTATAATAAAGAACTTTCGCAATCAAAGTCTCTTTTTATTAACCCCCTAAAAAGACACTTTGATAGTAGTAGCGTTTTCTGGTTTTCTTTCTCAAAACTGTTAATATAACAAATCCGTTAAATACATATGACACACCCTGTATATACATTTAATGGAAGATTTTATAGAGATGTTCTTTAATTTTTAATATAAAAATACGAACTTCGATTAAGATTAAACGGCATTTTTCTTTTTAATTGGCGTTAGAAGTATAGATTCTTCGTTTTTCTCTCGTGTCGCTTGATAGGCTTCACGCTCGGAATCTGGATATTTTGTGGGCAAGTTGGGCGAATGTAGATTTACTTTGGCATTGTACCTGTGAAATGAAAAGATGGTTTCTTGTTTAAAAAAAAATTATGAAATGAAGAATGGTGTAAACTCCAATAAGCAATCCCGCAGATTCTCCAAATATGAGAAGAATATTATAGGGAACTGCTAGATGCGGATTGTGGTTGAGGAACCAAGGGAATTAGACATAACAATTAGAGAACTCACTAAGTCAGAAGTAAAGAAGTAATAAAAAGGATGAGCAACCATGGAGCGGCAGAAGATAAAATTCCAGTAGAACTGTTCAAGAATAGAGACCCAGAATTTCTAGAAAAGATGCACCTGTTAATATCAAGAATATGGAGAACTGAGGAAATTCCAAATTTGCGGAAGAGGTCTATAATAGTATCGCTAAAACGATATACTTCAATTACTGGGAATGCAAATACGTTGCTTACAAAATATTAGCAAAGATAATGGCAGAACAACTCCGACTGATAATGGAAAAGCGTAGCGAATACAATTATATGTGAGCGTTGCATCAATTATATGTGAATTGTTTGAGTGGCGCATACCATAGTATAAACAGAGGACAACTCTTCTCGACAAGGCTGAAAATGGGAGTGCTCAGAAAATTAGTGAACTTAGTACAGATGACACTTGGGACATCTCATAAAAAGGTCCAAAGGAGGCTTTCATTTGAAGTAAGGCAGAGACTGAAGCAGAGAGACTCAGAGTCAGCGGTTTTCTTTAATATTGACTTTGGAAGTAGTAATGAGAAAGCTAGCGGTGAATCTAGGTGGGATCATTTTTAACAGAACATCGCAAACTTCGCATTTGCGGATGATATAACAACATTGACAACAAGCTGTAGATGCCTCTTAGAAAATCTGAAAGAGCTGAAGGAAGAAGTAACAAAGTAATTAACCAGGATAAAACTAAATACATGATTAACATCAGGAACAAAACAAGGTGTACATATGACAATGACTTCGACAGATTTCACAGAGTTACCCAGTTTCAATACTTAGGTGGAGTAGTAAAGGAAATGTCCCCTGTAAATCAAGACACGACAGGTAACGGGCAATAGATGCTATTATGGCTTCCAATAACTCCTCGGGTCATCTCTCGTGACAAGACAGTTGGAGGTATTGGTGTGTAAGTTTGTAATAAAGCCGATGGTGCTCTACGGGTCGGGACGTAAACAAGAGAAAATGAAAATCGACTGAATGTGGGCGAGGAAAAGTTTGAATAAATATACGGATCATTGTGCGCGAACGGTGATTTGAGAATAAGAACAAACGGAGAGTTGGAAGTTCTGTTCAATGGTCCTACAACATTACAAATATCAAAATGAGAAGGCTTAGATCGTACAAAGGATAAGTAAGCAACGTACTCAAAAGAGGTAAGTATACACCAACCAGAAGCCAGGAATTCTGTGGGTAGGCCTAGACTTAGGTAGATGGACAATGTGCAGTCTGACCGGAGGAGACTACGAACAGATTGGCAACATCCAGAGAGGGATAGCGAACTCTGGTGCTCGATTCAGGCTCTCTAAAGCCAGCAATGCAAAGGAATTAAAAATTTTTGTTTTGATGTCCCGGAGGCGCAAAAAGAATGGCTTTCAACCATATCTTAGGAACTGTTTGCAGTACGCTGCGGGGAAAAGTTTCAATGAGTAAAAAGTGATCACGACGAAAACCTCAAAAATTATTTAGACAATCGTAGGACCGTTGCTAGATGGCATAACTGAACATACAAAAATAAAATGCTTATTTCTACTACTAAATGAAGATTATACATCTGGTTTTACTATCAATAATTTTATAATTCTATGGACAAATACGTGATTTATATGAAATTTTATCCGAACAATAAATTTTTATTACTATTATTATTTAATGTGCTTGTTTAAATACATAGGACGGTTTTTTTTTATATATATTAAAAAGAATGTAGCAAAACAATTTGTATTGGTAGGTTTATCTTAGTTAAATATCTGTTATAAATTCCGACGTTGCCACTTGTTGATTTGAAACCTGTTTTCCGAAATCTCCGATAACCGTTGCAGCCAATGGATTCAAATTACTTTGTCGAATACTGCTTTAAAAATGATTTTATCTTTCTTTTAAACAATCTGTTGTAAAAAAATATTTGTACAGGGTGTTTAGAGTTATGCAAATTGTGCCTGCCCTTTATTTCAAAAACTGCTACATAGTTTAAACCCGATATAGAAAATTTATAAACTCATAAATCATAAAAAGCGCATAATGCT
>WYDF02317755.1:0-14608 GCA_009867245.2 Adranes taylori
TAAGGCACAGCGGGATATCTGACTTAAATATATGTTTAAGTTTACCATAAGCTGCCCATGTTAAACTAATTCTCCGCAGTATCCTGAATCCAAATAAATCGACTAACAGACATTCATACTAATCATGCCATGCTTTATCTGCGAAGTAATGTGAAAAAAACAGGCTCGCCATAATGCGCGCATCATTTCAGAATAGGATTTCCAAAAGGTTTAATGCTTGTATCGAAAATGTTGAATGATTTGCTATTGGCATATCTTGCAGACGAAAACATTACTGTAATCTGTGTGAAAGGTTACCAAAAATTTCAATACTTACAAGCGTTGATGAAAAATGAGAAAGAATTGCTTAAAAAATATTCGTTTATAAATCTGGAGCAATATACTGATTGTCCACGATTGTTGAAATTATTTTCACCGCTATGTCCACATCATTGAAATGACGGCTTTACCTACATATGCACTTTAGAAAACATAAAAATTGTATATGCTTACATTGACAACAGCGATAAAATATACGTAAAAATGGTGTTAGCTATTTAATTATTACGTATTTTAATGTAAAATGTAGTGGTAAATTAAATACATCTTAATTTATTTTATTGCTTTTATATTTTTACTCTATTGTACATTGATTGTACAACTATTGTACTTGTATTTGCCTAAAATCGGATGAGTAGTCGGATTGATACAATTAATCTGATGAAATCACCTATAAATCATCTGATGTTAAAGCAAATATGGACTTCATTACATCTAGTTAAGACATCATTTAGCTTCAAATCAATCACCTAACATGGGTCCGGCAGAGAGGGAACATCTACTATATGTGACATTACTTATTTCAACCGGCATATTATTTTTTCAAATGACAACTGTCAAACGATGTCATTGCTGGACACGGAGCCTAAGCCGCATGTGAACTGAGCAAATGGAGTAAAATATACCCGAAAATCGACCCCAAAATATTCGCCAATATTTTAAGACATCAGAGGGGTAAGGATTCATGCATCATGCCAATTTTTTGCATACGGTAAGACCATTTTTTGCTCGCCCAACCGGTGCTCAGTAAGAGCCAAAGCATCCGCCAATTCGTAATGGTCAAGCACCAATAGTATAGCATATTCATCTTTTGCCGACCCATACTTTGGCTGATCAGGCGCATTCAATCGTGGAATGATGAATGGGCTGGGATGCTAGTAAAAAAGAAATATCTAAAACTCTCCCATTCCTACTATTTCTTACTATTCCTAGTGGTGAAAACAAATGGACACAATTTTTTCCACACGTCATTTAAAGTGTTTTGTAAAATTCTATTCCAAGATTGTCCAATGATTCTCACGTCAACTAAAACACTGAATTGCTTCCTGAAATCTTTAACAGTGTTGTCTGATTGTTTCATGCATATGTTTAGATTGGCAATAACATTTAACTTCAGGGATGAAACGTTGAACATTGTCATCATTGCCAATCGATCATTAGTGGCTTTAAAACCTGGAAAGGCTTTAACACATGCGCGATACAAGTTCTTTTAAGCATCTTCTTTCAGAACAGGCCAGTCTCATTTTTAGAGCTTGTCGTCTCTTCATTTTCTATCAATTACAGCGGCTTCTAAATCATCCGAACCAGCAATTACTAGCTCTAAACATTTCATCTTTGGCCGCCTGCTCAGCTTCTTCTTTTAATCTCTCAAAAATCAGCTTATCTTGAGAGCACAACGTGTTTTCATCAACAGGACCATTTTTCACTCTTATCTGATTATCACACCATAATTTTAACGTTGTTTCCATTCCAGCAATAATAGCATAACGTTTACGAATGCTGCTTAAACTCATATATTGAGCATTTTTCACAACTTCGAGATTTTTTCATTTACTTTCAATAATTGTTCTGACCGTCGATTCCGGTAGATCAAACTTCATAGCCAATTTACTAATTTTATTTTTGCATCGAAGTCGTTGATAGTGCTAAGTTTACGTTCCAAGGATAATGTTTCTTCCTTTCTTCTTTGATGCAAAAGAATTAGTTCTACTTCGTTTGCATGACCTAGTACACCTTATCGAGCTTCCGTGACTATTACGAATACAAAATAATTTGTAGCCATGAGTTTAATTCGCGCGAAATACGTCCGATCATGCCATTCTAATCAAGCGGAACACACCTGTATGGGCGGAGTCGAGTGTTGCATGGAACTCAAAGACGAATCGACAATAAAATTCAAAAATTGCGTAACTCCGGATTCGGGTAAGACCGGGTATAGTAAGTTGGGATATGACTGTCCAAGAAATATGTGTAGTTATAGTATTAACATTGTAAAAATCACCAAGTATACATATACTTGCGCTTGCTTGCGCCTTTGACACTTTGCAAACGTATATGTTACAAACACTTTATTCGTACTTGACAAAGCGAACAAGTTAAGTCAAAACTAGTGGTGTCAGTCATTCAGAGAAATCAAAATAAGGCGTTCTGGTCCTAACATCGTCTGGGCGAGCATGTATGGCAGGCATAATATTGTTGTAATAGTCGGACCAAAAATACGACTATTAGAACAGGTTTTAATTCTTTTGCCATCGTAAGTGAAAAATAAACATACGGAATTGAAAAAGGTTAAACTTCGCCACCTCTTAGACTGTTATATAATAATAATGCACTATTAAGAATAAAATACTTTTACATACTGTATCAAAATTGTGTCCACAATTACATACTATGTATCTAATAAGTATACTACAATTTAATCAATAAATGTTTAAGAAAGAATTTAATATATTACGGACCTGTTTTGTACAAACTTAATTCCAGCATCCGCAGGATCAGACACACTTCTTCAAATGCTTTGTAACTAACTGGGATGCGTTCTACGATTAAATCATACCATTTGTGTTGTTACAATGTGTGTATAACGAGGCGCATACGCCCTGAACAATTGCCGGATCTTTTGGTTTCCTTCAAAAACTTAGCCGTTCCACCTCCATTTGTATCAATAAACTATTATGGGAAAAATTTTAAAATGGGAAAAATTCGGATTTTCAGACGTTGTACTTCCTCGTAATCTTCACGTAAATGAGCAGTGAGCGGATTGTATTTGATCTGATTTAGTATATTAAAACTTTAATAAAGAACATAAAAAATAACAAACTCAATATTGAATAATACGAGGATTGCTCGGTAACTACGTGGCCTAACAAAGAAAACACAAGTTTTTTTTTTGGCAAAATAACGTTTTATTTTTCAATATAGTCTCCTGCTCGTTCAACACACTTATTACAACGATATTCCATTTTAGCAATGCCTTCATTGTAGATCGATGAATTCAAGTCCTAGAAATATACCATTCTCTGATGGAAAAACACTTTGTGGCCATGAGGACGTTTCTCTTTGATTTTGTGGCTTAATTTTTGTAACAAATAGGCATAATACTCGCCATTTATTGTTCTCCCCTTTTCTAAGTAATCGACCAAAATAATTCCATGAGAATCCCAAAACACAGTTGCCAAAACCTTTCCTGCTGACAAAACTGTATTTTCCTTCTTTCCTTCTTTGTCGTGCTATATTTATCACGGGTTCCACTAGGTTCCTCTCCCATCGCGACCATAATTGTCTCAGTCTTACTTGGGCCTAATTTTAGCCACTTTGTCACAGTTGCAACTACTTCTTTGACTTCTTACTACGGATACTTTTGTCATTCCTAGCAGCCTTCCCGAGCAATGTAGTCACCAAAAGCAACAATCCCTAGGCCATTTGAGTACTTCGCTTTAAGTGGCCCATCATTCATCAACTTCGTTAGGGTAGAGCCCAATATGGAACCTTGGGAAACACCACAAGTTATTGACAACTTTTCCATTTCCCCACCTTCCACATACAATATTGATCTATCCTATAGGTATCTAGAGATTATTGCATGTATGTATTTTCTTATTTTCTATGACAAGCGTGGCTAAGGCACATAATTGCTGCATTTTTCTTGTGTCAGCTTTTGCCTCTTCAGAAAATTCTGACTGTCCTGACCGTGGTCAGACCGCTTCTAAAGCCAAACTGGCCCTCATGCAGGTCACCCTTACTTTGACATGTTGCTAAAGTCTTGCCACCAATGGAACATTCCAAGGGTTTAGCCACTGTCTAATTGGCCTATATATCTTAGAATAGTATAATGGCTTGTCATCTTTCGAAATGAACACTATGGCAGCATTTTGTGCTTAGTAGCGCGTCCATGTTATGCGTCACTATTATTTTCAGTAGGAATTGCAAATGAATCCCATTCACCTGAATATTGAAAAATGCAAACGCATATGAAGTGGAATCCATAAATTCCAAATTAATATAAGGTCCACAACTCTGACGGAAAAATTGTTTTTTGATAGATATGACAACTCTTCCTTATATTACGCAGAATGTGTCCGCATATAGTAAGTAAGTTTGAAATTTTGTCCACAAGAAAGGTGAGGACTTATAAATAATGAATGAAAGGAAAATCATGAATAATTCAAACAGCTAGCTGAACAAAAGTTTCAGCAAACAACAGATTCCGCATTTTTCAATTTGATGAAAGATCTGAAAACTGAAATGAGAACACCAATTTATACTGCAAGTCTGCAAGCAATAAAACAAGATTAAAGAACAATAAACAGATAATAAGAATCGAATCGCAACGTTCGTCAGTATTTAGAGCAATAGCAAACAAAGAAATTATAGCGAATATGGCAGCCACCTTTCGGTAGATAAGAGGACAAAAGTTGAAGCAAAAGCAAATCACCACCGACAAATTCGCCATTACTCTTTCTCATCAAGCCTTTCAAAAATAATATGTATAATAGATGCTGTAGTTGATTTTTCGGGAAAACACTAGACATAAGCATTTCGTGTGAGTCCACCCAATTGCTTAATACATATCTTATATTTTGATAATTTATTAATAGTCGTTTATAAAGTCGGTACATAAACTTTAAATCTAAAATTTCCTGAAATCATTTGAATACTTCGACTGGAAATTAAAACTGTAAGCTTCTAACACTAATATAAACGTACGTAATTCGAAATTGCACTGTGCACTGCTTCCAGAAATTTATTCTAATTCGTTTTGCTTTCCGTTCATCCGTCCGGTTGTCTTTTTATTCCGGTAATCAAAGGAAATGGCTTGCTTATCCAAAACGAACTAAAAACCTTGTTTATGTACAGTATATCTGGCTTTTAATGCCGAGAAGATTAGAATAGAAAATACAACTCAGTATGTACTCTGTTTATTGCAATTAGGCAATGCTGCCTGCATCATTATAAAGTGGATTAAGTAGTTTTCGTACATTTCCCGAGCTATAGTATGGTAAGTTGACGTTACTTGAATCATCTTTCTTCTAAAACAGTCTTTTAGATCTAAAATAATTAACGCATCCATACCGCAGTGGAATGAAACATTCATAATTTCCTATTTCGTACATTTGATTTGGTCATACATTCACATATTATTTTATTGATAAATTTGATAAAAGTTTAGCAATTTTTGAGAATATAATCAAGTTTGTACTTGTTTGTGTCGTATAATTTTTCTTAGAAAATGTGTTGTTTTGACATTATTTGCACTGCTACATGAGAGGAATCGATATATTGAATGTAGATATGTCAACGATTCTTTCTTTAGAAGCAAAAAATACAATTTCTAAACAATTCGTTTGAGGCTACTGTTAGGCTTAGAATTTAAAATGTCAATAATAATTTACTTGCATCACTTTGCGGCCCTGTATTGGAGCCGCCCATATTTTGAAATTTGTTGGTTACGGTCCTACATGACGTTTGTGCCGTTCTAAACTCCTTTTTACTTTTAATAGTGACAGCACACAACGTAGGGTAAAGTGCGGATGTTTGTCTGAGAAGCAAAGCGACGGAGGAAACAGAAGCCATGACGAAAGCAGATGGAAATTATGGAGTACAAATGACGAAGATTTTATAAAATTTACATACACTGCTGGGCACGGTTATAACCCTCCAATAAATATATCAGCCATAGAAGTATTGGATTCACCGATAAACTTATTGAATAGATTTTGAGAGAAACTAACAGGTATGTAAAGGAAAACTTACAGAAACCGACACCCCTACAAATATATTCCATATGGTTGAAGTGGATAGACTTTATACTTACAGAAATGGCATGAACAGATAGACAGCCCTTTCTCAAAGTCGTTTTTTGTACAAAATGATTTCTCCAAACATATTGGTGATTTCATTTGAATTCGCCAGAGCAGCATGTACGTGATATATAACCCCGAGGAGCAAGAGTAAAAAAATGTTGTAGATTACATTGACAATAACTGTAGAGAGTACTATATTCTTATACAAAATATTGCAGTAGCTGAAAGTACTGTTGTGTTCAAAGGGAGGATCATTTTCAAAATGTATAATCTACAAAAACCCATTAAGTGGGGCTTTGAGTATATGTCTTAGCTGAAACAGAAACTGGGTATATAAGTGTATTGTTACCATACTACGAGTCCAGTACAACAGCTACTCTTATTCGTCCTGATCAAAAATAACATTACATTTATGTAATACAAACGTACGTTCCGGATTCCACTTATATACTGACAGATTTTATACAGGCACAAATTTGGCCGACGAACTACTAATCCTGGGAATTCGACAATCGGTAAAATAATTCCTAACACAAAAGGTTGGTAACAAAGCATGTTACGAGACATATATTAAATAGATTAAAACCATTATATTTCATAATTCTTCATAATAAATAAATTAAATCGATTAAATATATGGGATTTGGGAACCCTAAACTATAATGAACTTGAATGCATTTATTATTTGTATATATTAAAAACCTACGAAGGTATTTGCGGATCGCGCAATGCTTACCATATATTACATGAATCAGAGAGAGATATATTGTCGCTTACTTTACTGTCGCTATGTATTATAATATGTATGACGAATTATACACGCTAGATGCGTGTGTGTGTGTAAAAGTATTGATATGTTGGCTGGCGCCATTCACTGGTACCCTATAATATACCGCGTCTTTGCGGCTCGCTACTACTGCTGACTGCTGCGTATTGTAACCCATGGGGATGCCGCTATGAATGGAATTATGTGTTAATAATTATGTGTTAAGTACAGTAGATATAATACTGAGATTTACATAGGATTGTCCACAAGTCCCGTATAGTAGAGTACAAGTTGGGCGTAGGTTCCCGTCTATAAATAGCGAGATGTTTGGCATAAATATTTATTTCGTGATTTGCGAACTCCAAGACAAGCCCTCCAGTAGCAATAGTCCAGCAGCAGAGCAGCCAAACCAAGCTATGCAAGCCAAGCCAAGACAATGATCCAAGCGACGGTCTCCAAGACTTGGTGAGCGATTTTTTCTATACCATATATTGCTTGATTGAATTGCATGTGTGTATTCAACAGGTTTGCTTTATTTCCTGCACCTTCACTAACCTATTTACAATTCACTGGAGTATATAATACAAACTTGCATTAACGGAGTTAGTTTTAGTTGCCCAAGTGGCAGTAACACTTGCGTCCATGGGGTGTTACTACAACTGATAGTGAGCTACTTGACTGTTTCCTTTACTAGAGCATATACAATATTAACGTACGTTCACGGGGTTAGTGTTAGATGCTCGAGCGACAGTACCACTTGCGTTCACGGGGTGTTATTGTAACTGATAGTGATCTCCTTACGGTTTCAGTCACTCGAGTGAATAACTCTAACTTGCGTTCATGGGGTTAGTTTTAGCCACTCAGCAAACATAGCATTTGCGTTCACGGGGTGTTGTGGTGGCCTATAGTGATTTCGTAGGACTACCTTGTCCGTTCTACATGGTGTGTATTTGGATTTACTCCCGGCCTCCCGTTGTATTGTTGATTGGCTCTGCATGCTTTCCGTATTATTATCGTTTTGTTTATATTACCACCGTGCATTTGTGGTGACAGTCGCCAGGACTCTCCGTTAGCAAGAGTCGCGAGCGAGAGTCAGTCACAGGTTCGCCGGAAGAAATTAGAAAGAAAAAATTCTACTCTAAAAGTACATATCATGGAAAGATAAAAGAAATGTGCAAGGACTTTCCACTTTCCATAATGCAGAGACTGACTTGGTGATAAGAACAATAAGGACCGGAACAGTGAAAGAAATAAGAAAACCTGTAACGATTATCGACAATGGAAATAATATGGGAGCAGTTGATCATGCCCATCATTACATTGCAAGCTATAGATTAAAAAGAAAGTCAGTAAAGTGATGTAGAAAAATGTTTATTTTGCTTTCTGAGGTGGCTGTAGTAAAATAGTAATCAATTACATTTTGTTTTGTAAGCACATGCAAAAAGGTGGATTGAAATTTAATACTGGCTGCAGTATAGAAAAGTTTACCATACCGTGTGTGAGATCTTAGAAACCCCAAATCTGGCAGAAAAAGTTGTTCATCAACATAAGATTGGGAAGAATGCCTGAATAAGAGACCCCCCTTTATTTTTCCAAACGAAAGCAGTAAACCGAAAGAAGTGGAATAAGAAAAACGTATTTTATTTGCGAGACTTGCACACGTAAACGTGGACTTACCTAAGCCTAAGCTAACCTAAGCTAACTTGTCCAATGATAGGATTTTTTCCTGCACCTATGATATTGGTTTAGAGGAAATATGTTTTGAATATTTGATGTTTCGTGGTTAAATCTCCACGCTGGCATTATTTAATAGAATAAATTATGAAATTAATATTTCATATTACTTGTGTCTCGAAAAAATGTTTACCCCGTCCGGGACTCGAACCCGGTCGATTGCTCTTCCAGTTGAGCTAACGGGCACTTATTCGCAGCACAAATAATTTTTAATATGTATTTGTTTCCGTATCTATTAAGATAGGCAACTAATATATCAGGATTTGTTTTGGTCAGTTTTGTTTTGCTAACGTCATTCGAAAAGATGGCCAAAACAGTGCCTGATAATAAGTTGTTAAACAAATACATATTAAAACTTACTTTATATTATGTTTAATTTGTAAAGAAAAAAAAAACGTAAAACGAACTTTAATAATAACAAGAGTTCTTATTAATGACAAGTATTTAAAAGGAACACGACATAAGAATAAATTTACTGAATATTAAGTACCTACTCTTTTAATTAAGTTTATTTTTATTATGTACAAAGGTTCATCAGTTTTCCGAGGATGCTGTGAATTACTGAAGCGGTAAATTACTGAACTAATTTTCTTAACGTGCCTTTCTTTTTGTCACTTCTTGTTTGTTCACGATTTACTTAAAATAACCGATGAAGAAGAGAGATAGCATAGCATATCAGGAAAGGAGCATTAGAACCTTTAGTTAATGTTTATCTAGAAAAAGGTAAGAATTTGTATATTTGTATCGTTGTAAATTTCCGCCATCGGCTAAACAAAATTTTGTATAATATATGGCATAACCTTTCTTAGTATAAATCCCTAGAATTAGTTTTCAATAATTCATTCTTTTTCTACTATACCAGTTAATAACTAGGTTGCATGGGTTGGGTAATGGGTCAAATTTTAGTTGCTGCAGCTTGTACGTGTTATATCCCTAATAAATGATGCCATTTCATTTGTTAGAGATGTAATTACTTCAAAGTTGACCACATGATAAAGGTTACGAATTGTCCAAAATTTAAATAATTTACTTGATAGTATTTCAATAGTTTCTTTAAAAATTTGGAGTTATTAGGTATAACCCAACATATTTGTACAATTTCATGAGTTGGGCTACATTTACCTTTTTCTTTTTTCAAAATTAAAAAAATTGAATTATTGAACTGTAGAGATTCAATATTTTAAAACAGACATGCTGCTTACTTCCGTCCTCAATTTTTCGCGGGTATAGAATTCATTGCTTGTCGTCAAGATGGCGGCGACTACATGTAAAATGAAAAAACTCTCACAAAAACAAAGTTACTTAACATTTTAATAGTTTTAAATATCATTCAAAATGTTAACTGAAAGTTACAATTTGTAATAAATCAAAAATTTTCCAGAACTACAGTGATAATATTGTAGCGTAACATAAAATAAAGAATAGAAATAAAATAAAAACACTTAGTTGGGAACCGCGTAATTTTCAAAGGAATGTGCAAAACAAAGAAATTTAAATATCGCTTGCAACCTTATATCATTAAAAATTCTTAGCAAACCAATTAAATTAGAAAATTTTCAGCTAGATATTTTGATTCAAGAGATTGGAATGTAGAGTCTAATTGACGAGTGAAAGAAACATTGCGGGGAGAATCAGAGGTTTGAATATATAAAGAATTGCCTTCTCTAAAGCAGGCCGAATTAAAAGTAGAACTTTGTAAATCAGTTTAGTGCGCGACGCTTTTTTATAAAAATTTCTTCAACAATTATTGATACAAAGATGTAAGTTTACAGTGATACAAAGATGTAGCTTTTGCCATTGTGTGAACACTTTCGCAGACTCTTGCTCCTCAATCGCCGCGGCTTCCGTCAACCTCTGTTCCACGCGCATGGCACTTACATTTTTGAAAATTCACACACTTTCAATTTCGTTTTTCTGAATTTATGAATACAAGAACTATTACTTTTACCGCTCGTCTGCTTATACCCTCTGGCCTGTTACTAATTGGTGGCCGCGAAGAATTGACTAGGGTATGAATTGTCGGCGAAGAATTGAATTGTCGGCGGATTGCTTGGCCCGAGTTAAAGGCATACATTAGAAATTAGTTCAAGAATTGAAAAAAAAAATGGTTACATGAACTACATGAGTATGGATAAAGAAGCGTTGCATATTTATTTACGTCGTGCACCTTGCATCCATATTCTTTATGAATTTTTATAGTCCAAGTAGTTACATTATTTACTACTTGGACTTTATAGTCCAAAAACATACACATTTTAATTCTTTTGTATTTAGTGATCAACTGTCGATCCAGTTATTCCAGGTCTTTTCAAAACTTTTTTTTTAAATTAAAGTTTAGATAATTAAATGCATGAAAATAAAGTCGTGAACATACCGTATTGGCCCGAATATAAGACTACAGTTTTTCCGTAAAATGTAGCCACAAAAGCTATATACGTCTAAGATGTGCAGCCTAACATATAAAGACATATTAGCTAGAGGGCTTTATATCGTTTATATCAGTTGGAGTTGTTTTCAGTGCACATGAGAAGGGATGGATGACCGAATGACTTAGGGCAGATTGGTTGAAGGTGGTTTGGGAAGGTTGATCAGGTGCTCTACTAGGGCAGAGGGGATGTCAGTTCTGAATTCATTTCGTGGGAATACAGTAGAGCAGATAAAGAAGCAGGTTGCTGAAATAAACACTGATCTTGTAGTGATCCCTGGAGCAATGACTTCCTAACTTCAGGTCTTT
This sequence comes from Adranes taylori, assembly GCA_009867245.2. Classification (NCBI taxonomy): domain Eukaryota; kingdom Metazoa; phylum Arthropoda; class Insecta; order Coleoptera; family Staphylinidae; genus Adranes; species Adranes taylori. The sequence continues at coordinate 11,357 of WYDF02317755.1, forward strand.
GATGTTGTTGTCAATAATCCTTTAAGTATAATCTTCGGAAGGAATATAATGCGTAGTTGCTTAACGGGGACATGTTTTGATTCCAACAGGCAAGTTGAAAAATCCAAGCCTAGAGCTATCGACCAAATGGATAACCACAGCTTGGAGTGCGATCAAATGTGAAGTAATCGTCAAAGGATTTAAGAAGTGTTGTGGTTTTAAAAAGATGGATGGTACTGAAGATGACGAATTGTGGAAAGACTCTAGCTCTGATCAAGTTCCATGAATGAAGAGAGCTTGAAGAGGGGGATGAGGAGGTTTATAACTGGGAATGATACCTAATTTCATTCTATGTTAAAATAGAAGTGTTGATTTTTAATTTTGTTTTAAGGTATGTTTATTATTTACCTTCGAATTTATAGGTGAAATTTCTAGGTGTTTTGATTCAATATATATCAAAGCAGTCTTAAATGTGTATATATCGTTGTATATGTGAAGTCGTCTTATATTCTGGCCAATGTGGAAAATAAATAAATGTACAAGTGATAGATTGACTAAGCGAGCTACAAATATGGCAAAATTAACGAGTTTAATAAGAAGTCAGATAGCACGCATATAAACTGAGAGAATCAGCTGGAACCAAAATCTACCAGTTCGGTGCTGGAGTGGAAAATAGAAGTTTTATCAGCTATTTAAAGAAAAGACAAACCATAAATAAAAGAACTGTTGTATCAAAGACATATTACATGAAATCTAATCTATTGTAACGAGAAAACATTATCTTTCATATAAATTTCGATCTATTCGTTAGCTTTTAAGTATTATCAACAATCGAGCATCATTTTCTTATGTTATCTCTTACAAATAGAAGTAAAATTCTTTAGAAGGGAACCATTTATAACTAATAGTGTTTAACTAAAATTATTATGTGAACATAAAGTTTTAATGTCTATATGTACGCGTCATGAGGAAAAGCAATTTCGTTCTATCTGTCAGGAGGATTAGGCTATTGAAGTAACGCTTTGCGGAACTCCCAAAGTAGGCGCGTGCCAAATAAGCTACCGTTTTGTGGTTTTAAACACAGCCAAATGTTGCAACCAAAAAAGTACGAAACAGGCGCATTCCGTTAGTGAAATGAGTACAAAAAAGATAAAGAAACTCCTTAAACCAACGATACTCAATCTGCGGCAAGCTTTTAAGTGCGGCTCGAAAGACTATTATTAGGAAAACGCTTTTTTAAAAGATGGGAATGAATTATATAACAAAAGTCGTCATCCAAAAAAGTGAGGTTTTTAGACTTCAGTTGTTGCAGCCTATGCAACACAGTAAACATATGTACGTGGCCGGCACGGAAAAAGGTTGAGTATCGCTGCTCTAAACTGTCTAGAATGATTAGTCAGGACGGTAGTTTTACAGCTGGCCACCGTACGACATTCCGATAGACAGAAAATGAGAATATAAAACAGCCGGATCAGCCTTTAGAACGTCAGCTCTGTTGTAAAATTTAAAATTAAAATTAAAAGCAAGGTCAGTTTCTCCGCTGAAATATGGAAAATTCAAATATGTAAGTTTACTTTTATAATTCAAGTTTTGGTTGACATCAAGCAGATCCATTATAAATAATTAATGAAAAATGATATCGTCTAGCGCCTTATTTTATTAGTTTTAAACCTGAACGTTATATATTACCACGTGATCACATCAGAGGAAGAATAATTAACTACAAATTAAATTGCATCCAATAAATATGATTGACAAGGTATAAAATTGTTGAAAAGAAGAAAATAAATAAAAAAATTGCACTTAAATAAGAAACAAATGAATTTATAAGAATAAAGTAAATTAATTCATTGTATACTAGGAATAATATTGATTTTCGTTTGTAAATTAATCTATGGTATACTATAAGATAGGTGGGAGAAGATGGTGACAGGAAAAGAGAGTGTGAGTGAGATTGTAGAAAGAATGAAGGTGAAAGGACAGGAGAAGCTGGAAAGGTTAGAAGGTAGCAGGTATAATAAGAGATAAAGATGGGTAATGAATGGGAAGGGAATGCGTGAATATCTATTATCGAGAATAAGCATCTATGAGAAGTTTAAAAGAATGCTTCAAAAGAATGCTTGGGAAGTTTAGGTGCGGGAATGAAGAGGGGGAAAATAAATCTAGGCTGAATGAGCAAGAATGGAAGTGTAGAACATATGGGAGGGAAGAGAAAAAGTGGAGCCACTGGGTGAAAGAATGTGAGGGATTAGTATGGAGTGTGGCAGAAAGAGAAGCAGGAGGAACTGGAGATTAAGTCTAGGGTATGAAGGAAACGATAGGGAAGTAATAATGGAAATACTGGGGGAAATAAAAAGGAATAACTGAAAGAGAAGAGTGAAACAAGTAAATTTGACAAGGGAGTGAAATTTCGTTGTGAACTGAATTACTTCAATGCTTCAAATTCACTATTAGCTTTAATAAAATCAGTTCTATTGAACGTTGATAATTAATCAAATTAATCTAAATAAAATTGTTTTACTGCTATGAACTAACAATTGCCTGATTAAATCAAACGCTATATAACTGCTTCTATAAATTATAAAACTTTGAGGTGGACAATAAATATTTATATGATTAGATTAGATGAAGTAGATTGCGTTTTATATCGTTAGTGGCGTTATCCCTTGTAATTTTTTCTTCAACTAATTAAAATAATTTAGTAATCATAATTACCAAGCGAGTGAAATAATTCCTGAAGTATATCGACCCGGGGTTTCTATATTAGATGAAAGGGTAATCCTGCTGATAGAATTTATTTTTGGGACAACTCTTCCCGCTAATAGCTACGTACAAAAAATATTAATATGTCACTTTTACGCCAAAAATAGTTTACAAAAGATCCTTGCCCAAGAACTTTTATAGCTTAAATAATAGACCGTCATATGTTAATGAGGAAATCACTTATCACACCTGAGCTATCAAGCATCATGGAAACCTATGAGGTCTGTTCGTTATTCTCAGCGAAAATGAAACAAAGTTGCGCAGCTGAATATAGGATATACAACATAACCCAACTGACGAGCACTATAAAGTACCCACAAGTAAATTCCGAGAAAACCACGGAGTTGAAGACCAGGTTACATAAAAAGAGGTTCTTAAATCTCAGATAGAAGTGAAGGTCGCGATAAATAATGTAAAATCGTAAATTCTAATATGATCCGGCTCTACATTTATGAGTGCGTGTTTCCAAGTATGGAGAAAGAAGAGCAAACAAAAGAGATGTTAAAATAC
>WYDF02317766.1:0-14608 GCA_009867245.2 Adranes taylori
CCTTTTTTACTTCCGTTATGAGTTCGTCCATAATCAGGTTGAAGAGGATGGGGCTTAGGCTATCGCCTTGTCTTATTATTTAATTGTAAATGAATAAAACCTACACATGTAAATAATAAAATAAAAAAGCTGAACTCTCCAAATTTGTATTTCTTGTGTTGTAAATTGGACCACAAAAAATTGGACATTTCTTTACTTTAACATCAAATGGATTTGAATTGAAAATAATACAAACAGGAAATAAAATATTAATAATTGTATTGAACTAAATGTTAATGCGTAATGATTTAATTAAATCGAATTGATTATAAGAAAAAATTAAAATACGTTTTGAGCTGCTACTAATCATTGGATAACACATGCTCCTTGAACTGTAAAAAAAGTTCTCATATGAAAGCAAACCAATATAAGGGTAGAACTTATAATCCTGTTTTCAATTAAATACGTACGAATAAGGTATAAATAGTGTACGTGTTTAATATCTGGTAGGAGATGTAACAGTGACATTGACCATTCGATTGCTTTAGATTGAATATCAATCTAAACAAGTTCATTAAACTTTTAGCTACATTTACAATGTGTTTAACTAAAGCTTTTTGTAGATGGTGCGTATTACGATAAAAATATTGTTTACCTATTCATTTGGGAATGATCTGTAACTCCTGCAGTAAAGATTTTAATAAAAACAACTAGAATTATTTTGGTAAAATTATATGTCATATCTGTCTAGAAATGTTCTGCTCGACGCAAACTTCCTTCCCATAGGATAATTCCCTCTCAAAACTTTATTTACATTCAAAAGAAACTACGTATAACCACGGACAGAATTGGCTTTAGAACATAAAATTGATTCGATTATTTTTGGAAACCAGCGTTAAACAGCGACTATAACTTTTTTCATGCTTTTGAAATGTTGTGACCCATAAAACAGATAGTGCTTGTGAAAAAACGACATTAATGTGTCAAGATCATATACTACATAAAGCTAAATTTGAGTTTAGTACATTACGTACGTGAAAAGCATCCCATAAAATTTCAACCTATATCCGCCTTTGAAAGTAATAAATGCATGCTTATTAAGTCGTATCTAATATGTGTTTATAGATCTCATAAAATTTTATTGCTAATCTATAATAAGTGTTTATTTATATAATTTTGATGGCCATGGAGAGTAGTAGCTGGGCCCCTGCTGGGTCCGACTCACGTGACCTTGATGTCAGCGCCACCTACAGGTCCAGCCACTCCCTACCTACTATACTCTTATCAGTTGTTTAATCTGCGCATGCACACTAATTCTAGCAAATTATACTTTGTGGTATTAATGAACTACAGCAACTCCAGCTATATCTAAACGAATACCAGATTACTGTATATAATAATGGAAGTATGGGTCGGGACGTTATGTTTAATGGTCCGGTTGCAGAAAAGAAACTCAATTTAATTTATCATAACAATCACTATAATGTAATTACATCATTAACGTCTGCGTTCTGCTGCGTCTACTATTGTGAACATTGTCATATACCATACGATCATAAAGACACACATAAATGTGGAACTATGCATAAATGCAATAGAAAATTTCGAAGTGACGCGGCTTTAAAAACCATAAGAGTTCGTCATATAAAAGCAGCTCGTTGTCTGACGATATTAAGCGCTGTAAAGAATGTTTCAAATATGCAAAACCGTTAAGGAGCAGAAATGTAATGAGATTTTCTATAAAATCTGTAAAAAAGCAAAATGAGAAGACCATTTGTGTTTTATGCCAATTGATCATGGTTGGCCGGAATTGACCGATACACTGATTGTCTTCTTTAATTTGGAGAGCAAACAAGAAGAATCGATTAGTGAAAATGCAAAAATACATAAGCCAAACCTTTACGTTTGCCCTGATATGTGATAAATGCATTGAAATCTCTGAAGATGTAAAGCTTTGTCTGATGTAAAGCTATAAAGCTATTGGAAGATGTAAAGCTATTGATAGATACATGTGTTGAACGCTTCATGTACTATATTTTGAATATGCAAAAACTGTTTAAGCGAGTTGTTGTTATTGCACATAATGGTCAAGCATACGACCATCAGTTCTTATTACAATATGTATTGGAAGAAACAGATATAAAACCACAGTTGATTATGCGTGGAACCAAGATCTTGTTAATGGAATTGTACAATGTAAAGTTTATTGCCTCGCTAAATTATTTCCCAATGGCGTTATCAAAACTACCTAAAGCATTCGATCTACTGGATGTATTCAAAAAAGGTTACTTTCCGCATTTATTCAACACAAAACAAAACAAAAATTGTATTGGTGTTTTGCCAAGTGAAGAATTTTATGATTGCGATGGTATGAAGGAAGAAAACAGAGATTTTTTTTAAATAGCATATACAACATGAAAATGACGAATTTAACTTTAAAACTGAAATTGTCGAGTACTGTACGAGTGATGTGAATATATTAATTGCGGCCTGCTTAAAGTTTACACAAATATTTTTAACTGAATGTTGTGTTTGTCCATTTACAGAAGCAAGTACGATTGCTTCTGCATGTAATAAAGTATACAGAAGAAATTATTTAAAGCCAGACAATATAGGTATAATGGATATCGGATATCGCTGGCGAGATAATCAATCAAGAGCTGCAATTAAATAGCTTATTTACTAGGAAAATAATAGAAATATAACAATCCATCATGCAGCGAAAGGAATAGAAGTAAAACTTGGTGGAATAGGAGTTGATGGATATTGTGAAGAATCCAATCAAGTGTTTCAATTTATGGCATGTTTCTATCATGGTTGTATTCGAAACGTTGTGATATTGAAATTTGAACTGATGATGTGCTATTAATTGAGTCGAAACCTCGTTGTCATTGAAAATGTTATATATTGCCTACCACTGGAATCTGTTTTCCAACATCTGGATCCCGTATCTCTATGATTTTGAATCTAATTGAATTATTGTATGAGCTATCTAATATTAATTGAATCTATTTCCCTCACTGCTTCACTGTAGTTCCCATTATAATACTACATTCCAATCATTAAAATTGAATTGACACGTTAAGATTACAGAAATTTGAACTGAAGATGTACTATGAATTTAATTGAAACACCGGTATTTTTAAGTCAATTTGATGTGTGAACTACATATATAACAAATACATCTGAATTATTTAGATTTATTTGAATCGGAATTATTTTTAGTTAGGATTTTGAAAAAGGTACTCATGGTCTATTTATTTTGAAAACAATGAAAACCATTTTCATATAAAGAATATTAAAACTCTTACTTATCAATCAATTTTTATTATAAGCGCAGGCCTTCCAATATCCGCGCGTAAACTAATTTTAGTATAAACAACTGAGCGAGAATTTGAATGACATATCAAATTTCATATGTATAATGTACATAATGTACATATGTTTTCAAATTTCATAATGTACAAAATGGCCGTTACGCGGCCATTTTGTACATTTTCGGTCACATATTACTCAGAGGGTAAAGTACATTACTTATCTAATTAATTATTAAATAAATTTTGTGATATGTTCATGATTAAAGTATGAAACTTACCACTTTCGAGGTGGAAAGCCATCTGAACCTCCAAACACGTGCACTGGCAGATCTTTGTATCGCGATATTTATGTACGTATTGTAGATCGTCCAGTGCGCTGTACGTTCGGTTCATCCACGCTATTGTGGTACAAAATCATTTGAAAAATGTCCAGCTGTCTGGACAAACAAACGACGAGGTTATTTGATCATCAACTTGTTTTAGAAAGTACTTATTAATTAACCTTAAGAAAGTTAAGTTTTACATTCAGTTTATGATTGATTAGGTCATTCATTGCAGGGTGTGTGAAGCACGAAAGATTTTCCTGTTAGAAATGTTCCAAAAATTAGTCAAGAGCGATCACAGGCAGCGGCAAACGGGACAACGAAGCTGTCTGCGCCATAGGTAAATACAGAGATCGAAGGTATTCATTAGTTGGCGAAGCCGTGCGTAGTCAAATTGAAAACTTTAAGGGAGTCTGACGTGTAAAGCCAAGCTGCCAGAATCCCGGGGAATTCATGGGTAGACGATTTATTAAATAGGCGAATTATGGGGTACAGTAGTTTACTAAATGCTAAAACTGTTACAAAATATCTAAAAATAAAACACATTCGCAGGATTTTTGGGTTTATATTGCGTTCTTATCTATCTCTGATCGTCTCTGATCTATCTTTCAAAAGCAAGTTTCCATCTGTTTTACAGGCTCTATAAATTTATGAATATATAATATTTGTATAAATTTATAGAACCCTGTAAGAAGACTAAACTTGGCGTCGAACCTTAGAACAAATATGTAAAAAAAACACAATATAGAGCTAAAGAAAGCCGGAAAGTGTTTAGACATTTTTAGAAATACACAGAGATCAAGAACATTTAATATATTGTCATTTTGTAAAAATAACGCAAAACGTTTCTTGTGCGGATAGCTCTAAATAAAAAACTTGCCAATCTTCTCTCATAGAGGTCCATCACGAAAACATTTATCGTTATAAAAAGCGCACTTCTAATAGGGTTACCAAACGTTACGTGATTTTCAATAGCGGCTTTTAATTGAAATGGATATAATATTACTAGTCGTTTACCCGTTGTTACCCGGGTATTTATGTTTTTGATCTGTTGCCATCTCTAAAATTTGGGGTGTATTGGCAATAATTGCATGGTATCTACCCGGTTTTAGCCGGCGTTATTTGTTTGCTTATTTCCACTTCCAAACTTCTATGAGTGATTAACATCCATAGTATCTTTCCAGATTGTGAGTCATATGTATAACAAATTGGGTTGCAATTGCTATCGATGTTCGAGAGTTTCATTAGAAATTTTCCCAGTGCCGGATGTAACTACTGTGCCGCTGTAAGCACTGAAAAAATTTCGGGGATAAGGATGCTAAGCGATAGTTGACGTTTGATTGGTTTTATATCAGTCAGCCAAATGGAGAGAAAATTCTGAGAACTTGGATAACATACTCAATTAAAAACCAAAGTCTCTACTGTATTTGTTGCAGGCTTTTTGGCACAGCTGCAAGTGTGAGTAATACATCTAAATTTGCAACTGGGTTCAAAGCTTGGTGGAAACTTCATAACCATGAAACCTCAAAACAACATGAAACTTGTCTAGAATAGTGGAAAACTTTAAGACCAACTATAATTGCCCATAGAACCATTGATCAAGTTAGCCAGACATCTGCTGAAATAGAAAAAAAAGGAAATGTGGAGATTTTATAAAAATACGTCACTATAATTTTGGATGAACACAACTTCCATCACGCGGCCACAGAGAGCATATGTTGGTGGAGACCAAAATAAATGTTCTACAGCTGATTTATTTCTATCAAAATACAATCCTGTGCTACTCGCGCAACACCAAATGAGGTTATCTTGCTTCTGTGTGGAAAAGATTTTGACTGCTATTAAAAATACAAAGTATTGTAGCATCATCTTTGACAACCCGCCCGACATGTCGCGTTTAAGAAAATTATTGGAACCATTGAGGAACTGTGTGTTGCTCGGAAACGATTGAAACCACAGGAGCAGCTCAAACTGTATTGCCTGCAATGTGTGATTTCTCGTTCTTCTGCGTTTTGTGTTTAATGAATAATGTCTTAAAAAAACTCAACCACGTTAAAAAATAATTGTAAATTCTTAGAATGAGCTTCGAGAAGTCTATTATCAAGATAAGAAGTCTAAAGGTTTTCTTAAATGACAAAAGGAAATTACCTCGTTGAGGAACCACTACAATCTGCACAAGACACATGTGAAGAGATGGGTATTCCTGTAGTAAAATGGAACAAGAATGAGCTATGCCTATAACTTTTTGATGGCAAAAGTTTAAGTTTTGGATTACTTGAGTCTAGAAATCGCGGGCGTTATTAAATGAAACTAACAGCAATACGTTCTAAATTAAAGTATCGATTATTTTATAAAATTTCAATCTATATATATGAAACTAGTTGTTATCCAATTGAAAACAAAAGTAATAATTTGTGCATCTATTAACATTCAAACGTTGGACATTGTCGAACAATTAATTAAGTATTTTGCTGATGCAGGTTCAATCAAATTAAATAATAAGTATAATGCTACGTAATTCGATATTCTAATATCTTTGTTGTGATAGTAAAACGTATACAGAAGTAATTTAATATGAAGCAATTAACATATCTATAATAGTTTGCTTGTGTTAAGAGTTATTTTTATTGTTAGGAAAGAGGTTAATCATTTACTTGCTGGGATATTTAAATAATTATGTAAACATTTTATCTATGTAAATATACGCCCTACATATTAAATAATCGTTAATAAAATAATATTACAATAGATGAAATATAATAATTGAAAGAATGCTTGTTGAACATTTTCCACCGTCCATGATATCGACATGCTGCCGCCTCAGAATGGAGGAACAGAAGCTCGATCTATTGATGTATGGCCGAAACTTCTTGTCTCTCGATGATTATCTCTTCGATTCCTGTGTGGTGAATCATTACTTGTTCTCTTTCTCCGCTGTAGATAACTGACAACACGTTGGGTTGGTTGGTGCGAACATCCAAGTATTAATTGGCATCATCTTCTTCCAGGCCGTTGATGCGAGGGTATATGGTTTCATTCGACATCGCGTCTGCTGCGGAGTTCTGTAAATAGCGCCAATGATGCCATTCTGATTTGTGCCTATTCTCGAGATTGCTCCTGGGCTGCATAGGTAGTTGGTCGCTGCGATTATACAATACTCAGAGTGCAGTTCTGCCTGTGTTAGCTGAATAGGCACCGTATTATGTTGGAGCCTGAAGATTTCGTGAATCTGCGGTCTCCAAAGATAATCGTGTACAATGTGTTGAACATATTGCCGAGTTCAATCGGGCTATCTTGTGTTCTTTGGTCCGCACCGTCTTCTGGTAGTAATGATACGATTCGACTTATGTTTATCAGGCGCGATTCTCTGCCTACCAACTTGATGGTGACCGCTCATACTTAACTGTTAGAAGGAAGAAAATTATGCTCCGAGAGAAGGCTGCAGACATGCCGCAGACATCAGACTAAGAATTGAAAAGGTTATTTGTTAGAATGCAATACATTTTAGTATTAACCTTTTCAATACTTAGGTTTCAATACGAAATCGATACACGTTTCGGGGACATGAAATATATATCAAATTGATTTTCAGTCTTAAAGTCAAGCAATCTGATCGAAATCTTGGAAACTAAACTTCCAGAGTTTAGTTGAAAATTACTATGAGCTTACTGCAGATAATATTCTTATAGAAACTGTAAGCCAAAGTTCCAAAAGAAAAGTTTCTTGATTGGACTTCTTTAAGATCCTTAGATTTTGTTGTTGAATATGAAGTTGGCGACTTTGTTCCCAATCTTACTTTAGGGTTAAGAATTCTTTTTAACCATAGTGTAGCTAAAGGTATAGATTTTGATGACGCAGTTTCAAATCTGCGTCAAATTTGCGCTATATTATAATAATTCACATTGTGCCTTTATGAACCAATTGCATAAAAAAATTCTTTCTCAATTAATTTCATTTTATATTTTGGTGGACAAGGGGGTGGCAAGTTTCGCACTACTGGTAACCGGTGCGGAGTTTAACATGAACATCTTGCTACGTCACTGATTCTAGCAAAGCATAAATAAAACAATGCAATTCAAGTAGTGTTAATTATTTTTACTTAAATTTTGCATTTTAAATTAGAATATTGAACTTGTTTTGCTATCAATACCAAAAAACAGATAATAGAAAACGATTACTTCATGTATCTAATAATGTGAAACTGTTTTGATAAAATTTATTTGCAAATATATTAATTTGATATTATACTAATATGTAATTGTACATACTGACAAAAATACTCATACTTACTATCGATTTAATTTGTAAAGTACTATTTAGTTATAATAGTCAACAGTGGGTTCAATACACTTGATATTTTTTTCTTTGCGAGAATAACCGTTTTGTTGTTATTAACAATTTATGATAGTATGGTGTCTTCAGACTATGATAGTAGCTTCAAAAACCTGTTCGATTCAATATCAGCATTCAGACTTTTTTTTGCCACACGGTTCATTTATTGCTGAATAGTAGACTAAAATGATATTCACCTATTATAGTATTAAATATCAAATTAATTTCACATAAATTTGGCATACTATATCATTTTTACGCGACTAAAATAATTGAATTCAAACCAGTTAATCATATTAAAATACAAAACATTAAATTTACATTCCGGGTTTGACAAGTATGTGTATATATGTCTTAATAATTTTAAATAATCCGTTCTTTTGTAAATTTAAGGTAAGCGCACACCAGATAATTTTAAGAGGATAGTTTAGTTGTTATCGGCTGTGTTTATTTATAAAATAATTTAATTCACTAAGATACTGCGCATTACGTTCATAGAAACAAAATTATTTTAAGAATTATATTTCTTTTTAAAGCCTAATTACTCTCAAACTAAGTAGTTGAGAAAGAGTATTTGTGGAAGTATTTGGGGAAGAGGGGAAGAAAGGACAAGATTGAGCGAATGATAAAAGAAAATTAAAATGAAATGGGTGTGAAAAATGGGAGGAAAAGAATAGAAAGGTGGATACAAAAACATATGATAAGTGCAAAGATATTAGTGTTGAGAAATTGGTAAGGAAAATAAAACTAATGAAGAAAGGTACTTGTGCGGGGCCAGTTGGTTTGTCTGTAAACATTTGGGAGTGCATGAATGAGAAGGGTTAAAAAGCGGTAATTAGAGGATTGAATGAGATATGGAGAGGTGAGATATGGAAGAGAGAGAAATCGTTCCAGTGTATTGTCGCGTGGATAGATTTGTGGTACAGTCTTTTCTTTCCACAATTCATTTATTCAGAAAAAGTTAATAAATTTAATCAAATTATTTTTTTAAAGAAAATATAAAGTTATTTAAAACAATTTAGTTTCAATGTTTTGGCAATCTTTTATTTTGTTTAAAATTAAAATTTGTTTTAAGAATGTGTAGAATGTTTTTCTATTTCATTAGTGCACGAGGTAAATAAAATTTACTAGCAAAATTAATGTCCTAAGACTCTGGGACATTTAGGATCATTCATTGCGGTTTTGGATTTTACGAGAGTAAGACCAATTTAAAGTTTAGTAAGGGGTGTAAGAAAAAAAAAGTTAATTGGATTCAAGTAGTATATTTTTGGAATTGGCATCGAATTCAAATAAATTTATTTACATTGGAATCCATACAAATGACGACCATAGTGTGTTAATCTATTTTATTTGTCTAGTATTTAACTTAAATCATTAACTTTATCGGAGGTACAAAATCAATAATCAAAACAAAATACAGTCAGAGAATAATTTTTAAATCTGAATCTATATATTTTTTAAATCCGAAATTGGAATAATTTGTAAAATAAATTATTCGATCCTGGGAACAGTTTATTCTTTATTTCATTTTATTTTCAATAAATTATCCGTTCCTTTGTTCAATGTGTCTTTTATTTCATTTCTAAATTAACTTATGTTCAATTTTAGTTTTTGCCATTTGCCCTTCTTAATTTTATAGGGGTTTTGTTTGCAATTCCCTTTAGTAGCCAAGCGAGTAGCCATTTTAAAATTCTTCTAAAATCCCCCAGTAACGGAGGTCAGAACCCCTTTCAGTACATTTGGTGGAGGCGCCGTCACAATTGGTGGAGGAGCGGTGGATAGAACTAATGTAGATAACTATAGGGGTGCCACGATTATGAATGGATTATACAGATTGTTTGATATGGTTGTGAATAGAAGGTTAGAAAGGGACATGAATGAAGGAGATAGATGAGAACGGCAGATAAAGTTGTTACTCTTAATTATGTCAATAGTCGTATTCTTTAGTACTGATTTAAGTGATTAAACAGAACGAACTGAACTGATCGTGGTCGTTTGACAGATTTTCACTACTCCTCTATCACAATGAACTCACTGTGAACTGATTTAACTGATTGCGAACTGAACGAGCTGATTTATTATCAGTACAAAAGAACACTACTATTACGAGAAAAATAAATAGAGAAAACAAGTTATATATTTTATTTTTGGATTTAAATTCATCATTCGACAAATTAATAAAGAACAAGCTGTGGAATGGAATGGATGAGGTTGGTATTGACAGAAACATAAACAGAGTTATTAAGCAAATGTATGAATAGATTATGGTACCAGCCAGAATGAGTGAAAATGTTTCAGGGTGGTTTGAAGTGGAACAAGGTGTAAAACAGGGATGACCATTAGGTGCAAATTACCAAGCGTAATTATTCACCGTTTTTGGTCAACCGTAATTAGTCAGATCATCGTAATTATCGATTTATTCGCATCAGGATCATGAAAGAGATTATGACACCGCTCTCAACACACAAATTTCCTAATTGCATTCTGATATATCATAGGTATACTCCGTACATTGGGAGTGTGGCGTAATATTGTTATTATCTGGTCTTGAGGACTAACCTTAGAAGTCATATCTGAATATACATGGCCACAGAAGCTTATATCTGTATTCTAAAACATTCAACACTTATCAAATTATGAGATGTAACGGTTGTCCCTGATTCTGATTCTGATTCTTCATGATTTCCAGAAGTTGAAAGAATTTTCTTGTTAAATTTTGTTTTGCAGATTCCCCATATCATTTCAATTGAATTATTGTTGGACATTTTAAAACGCTGTGCCTATAACTGTGAGCTATTTCGTCCACTCGATTTATTTTTGTTTTATATATAAAGATTTCCTTCCATAAACTTTTTTATATCGAAATTCCAAACATTCCAATAGTCTCCAAAGTAAAGTCCGAGAACTTTCTCACAACTGCTTTCCATTTATTTGATAAAGTTGTTTATCTAGTGTTATGATTTCTGAATTACGATTCATGTTACAAATCAAAGAGTTTTAGTTTCCCGTTTCACTGTATTTTCATCTATTCCATCTATTCATCTATCTATTTGCTTTGCTCGAAGACGGAACATTTTCTTTCTGTGAGAAAGCTTTCTAAACGGACTGACGACACTAAGCGAAAGAAGGGGATATCCGAAATATTTGGTATGTCTAAATATTATTTCATATTTACTACCTGCTTAAAATTAACTCGTTATCTTCATTTTTTACGTTCGCAGCAGGTGCCCTGAAAGTATAATTCGCTTGTCCAGGGCTTCGACAGTGAGTCACTTGCAAAATAATTTAAAAAATCGCTTAATAATAAACTTTATCTTCTAGACTTTATCTGGACAAATAGACTATCTTATGGCTAGCAAGAATGTTATTGGTATAAAAATTTTGTAACAAAATAGATGACCGTGCTCTACCGTATTTGATTCTGATTACAATAGTAACTTGATTTCCAAAAACAAAGAAGTTTTACTTAGAAGGAATAAAAAAATACAACTATATTAGAGCAAATGTTATGTAGAATAGAATTTCACTAAGACCTTGCATACTAAGCACAACAGATGATTTGTTCTACAATTCTAGATACCTGTTTCTTCTTTTTAATAAGACTCTGTCATGAAGTTAGCACTGTCGTAAAAATAAGGTTGTAAATTTGAAGAACCATATTAAGTGCAAATATAAGCGCATTAACGAACCTTCACCACTGTTCTTCTGCATAAGTAATAATGATAATTATGTTTCAGTCTAGACGTTGCAATTACCAAGTATTGAAAAATGATTTATTGTATGTTCTGAGTTTTCAGTGCGGCGCTGTGCTCCATTCAGAAGAAGAAACGGTTTATTGGTCGTAAAGTGCAGGCCGCAAAGGACCGATCATTAGTCGCGAATAACTAAAAAAATTTTGCGTACACAACAGATTTGTGTGTAGAAAACTCATAATATACAAGGTTTTATTAAGAAATATTAATTTAAAATATAAAAATAAATCGTGATACAATTTCTTGATGGCGATAGGGTCCTTCTGAGGTACCTCAAAACTAGGAACGATTAAATACAATTTTCACATCGTCAGGTTCATGCCCAGTTCATCCATTAGAGATTAAAAATATCAGTTTTAGGCATCACTTAATGTGTTTGTAGATTAAGAAGTGTTTGTAGATTAAGAAAAAGAACGTTGTCACAATTCACTTTCCACATTATCCAAACTCAGATTACACAGTGCAACCAAAGTTAAATTAAGGAATTCTGGTTTCACGCTTGGAACGCGATGAACCGTTTTGTTCAGTAAAAAAGCCACGATAAAGTACCGTTCTCTCTCTGTTTAAAACTCAATAAATCTATTGCTTATAGTGACAAGGAAAAAACTTAAAATCTAATATTTAATCATTTTCATTAATTTGTAGTGCGCTAAATTATATGCTATTGTGTACATCGTTGTTATTTTTAATTTAAATTAGACTTTTAATATTAAACAAATAAATATTAAGAAGTCGTCATGTTCCATGGAATGTTTTTATTTGTAATATAAAATTCGTAAAGTCTATCAATTTTTTCCAGTTTATATTAAATACGTGTCAGGAAAATTTAGAACAATTAAAATTTCTTAAAAATATTATGTAACTATATATTTTAATAATCTATTTTTGGGAATACTGTCCTAGTTTCTATATCAAACTATTTATTTTATCAATAATAATTTTGTTTCGTATTTTGACATAAGATTCTCTTCAATTGAATTAATTAATAATCGCAATAAGCAATTCCTTAATAAATCATAAATTAAATGAGAAATCCTCTAAATTGACTAATCTAATTCATCAAAGAAATATAATATGCAATTAAATATAATCTAATATAAGAATTATATTATAACCAATGAACTAATCATAATAAATTACTTAAATCAAGAAAAATATAAACTATCCAACATAATCGTGATACGTTAACATAAAAATCATAAGAGTCGGTAAGAAGACACAGCTTCCGACAAACCTACACATATCTAAACACAAGTAAAGACCAAACAGATGTTGGCGCAAAGAGTAAACGTACACACAGCAGCGACATTGTCGCGTCAAAGCTTTGTGTTAAAGCCGACAGCGAGCGGCATGCTTTCATCTACTGCAGGTACATTGCCATATTTTAAGATTTACTACCATGGCGATTTTTTTTATCAAGCGACGGTTTTTTAACTTTTCCCTTCATCGGTGAATATTTGTTTCGACGATATTCTTATCTAGTATTTCACCCACCACATTTTCTGAATGACGAGTAAGATTTTTACCCGTTTGGCATTCAACAAATCTGATTGGATATTAGCTTAACGTATTTTTGAAGGAGGTGTTTCCTATACGATACTTTCAGATTTTTGCCCGCATCAAGCTACTATTTCCACCGCTGGGCTGACCCACTACCATTTAGAAATCACCACTATTTGCATTTCACTAGATAACCATCAACAAAATAATGCAACTTCGATCCTTAATTTTCTTAACGTATTAGGAAGAAACTTTTGATTGGCTGGAAGTATAACCTTCCTAAAAATTTTATAGCAGAGGCTTTCGTCAAACTCCGCCATTTTTCCGTCAGACGCCGTCGAAAGCTATCGGCTTAGGCAACACGCCACAGCTCAACGGATCCATCAGGAGCAGTTTCCTTTCCCAGAAAATTCGCATAAAAGGAGCCATCCCGGCCAGTGATCCACGACGCAATTTTTGAGTAGTTGTCTGTGGATGGCTGCAAGAAACCAATCGCGCTAGTCCAAAGCTTCAATTCTGAAATAAGACCTAGTCAATTCCTTTTCGTAAGCGAGAACTATCGCAGCCAGTATTGATCTGATCTTAAAGCGCTATAGTAAAATTTCAAATATTCAATCAACGTATTAAATCTACGAATAATATAAGTAAAAATCAAATTCTACAAAATAAAATTCTACTTCTAAGAAAATAAAACAACAAGGTTACGTATCCGACAACACATCTTCTGCTGAATCTTTCGATTCCCAAATAATTATCACTTTCTTCTATTCTTATTCTCATACTATTTTCGCATTATCCTTGACACGATGCAAGATATGGAGAGTAATATGAGAAGAAGACGAAACCTAGAAAGCATCGACCATTCGAGAGTATGTATAAGGACACCACCGACGCCTTTTTAGGTACTACTTCGGCGATAGCGAGTAGAGATTCAATCCATTCCGTCATCACCAATTATCAATGAATTTCCTCATCAGTATACATAAATAAGATCCTGTCGTCGGAAACCATCAATAAAAATTCTACATCTTCGGTATCCATCAACAAAAAGCCTGTTATCATAACGTTTCAATGCATTTCTAAACCTGCGTGCATATCTACGAAAATCCTACCACTACAGCGCATCGATTACGTCCTACATTCATTTATTTAATCAACGTCGACAATTGCCACTTCAACGCCGTTGGTACAGAAAAGAAGTTTAATTCCAGAACCACACTGATAGCTGAAGAAACATAATACAATAAAATAAGAAAATCATATTTAGTTCGTCACTCTTTATTTGCTTTATTTTTTTAAATGGAAGAAGAGAACTGGATCAGACTAACAAATTTTGGATTATATTTAGAATCAACATTATTGTCAGTCATTTAAAAAACGCGCTTCGAGTCATATATTTGCAGTT
>WYDF02317777.1:0-14607 GCA_009867245.2 Adranes taylori
GATTGTATAATTAAAATTCATGAAGGAAGTGGTGAATTGTTAGAATACGCCAAGAAAGATGATTTAATGACCGACAATATTGTTGTACAAGCACGTAGCTGAATATCGGTAGAGCAGGATCCTGGTAACCAATGAAACATAGTAGCGACTGATGAGCGACAACATTTGATTCCAATTGGGCTATTTTAAGCAACATTCAACATTTTTCTTGCCAATACACACATTTCACCAAACAAACACTATCGAATGCACCCAGGATGGTATTCTGAATATTCTTTATTAGAATACAGTACTAAGGCAGATGCAGCATTTGGTTTTGCTAGCTCTCTCTTTCCACAACGAATAGGAAGATCGTGTGCTAATCAGAAATGGGTGCCTATCGGTGTTTGACAATGGTACACAATAAAAAGTTATGAGGTTAAAGAGCTAGGAAAATTATAAGCATTCTTCTCTTCTGAATCTCATCGAGCAGCTATGAGTCTTCTTTGTCACTTTATTTATGCAGCAGCTTATGAAGAAGCTCATTTTATTAATGCACGTTTTGACTCGCTCATGCAGAAGCTCATTTTATTAATACATGAGCAGCATGATATCTTATACTAGACAAATCCATTCTTCTTTCTTCTTCTTCTTCCAGTGCCTTATCCATTGTGGACGTTGGCTATTAACATCGTTATTCTAATTTTGCTTACGGCTATTTAGCATGCTTCATAATATGTCCGAAGTATACAAGCTTCAATTTTTTTACGATGGAAACTACTTCTTTCCTTTCTCCCATTCTCTGCAGCACTTCTCCATTGCTGATAGGGTCAGTTGCTGGATATCCGAAGAATACGGTGATATATCTACAGCTCAAAGGATTCTAACTTCTTTAAGATATCTTTTATTCTAATCCAAGCCTCTATATCATAGAGAAAGAAAGAGCAGGGCATAACATTTGAGCAGTTTTAATTTTAATTCTATTGAGATTTCGCTTGTGAACCAGTTTTTCGTATTTTTAAACACATTTCAAGTTTTTTCAATTCGTGCTCTTATTTCTGTTGACTAAACCCATTTGGAATTAACTGTAGTTCTAAGATATATGTACATCTCCACCTGTTCTATGTTTCGGTTGTTTATTGTTATTTGCATCGGAGGTTGCTGCGTTCTTCTGATTGGAATGCATTTAGTTTTAACTGTATTGAGTTCCAAGCTATAGTGTTGATTTGTTACGTGTATTCTATGTATAGGTCTTTGCATTTTGTTTCAATCATTTGCAATAATAAGAAAGCTATACCATCGGCGTATCCAATATTGTTGATTACCTCTCCGTTTAATTTTTTACTTTCAAAAGCTCCTCCTAGTGCTTCCTTAAAGATTTGTTCAGAGGTTATGTTGAACAGAAGCGGCGAGAGCACGCATCCCAGTAGTAGTATTGCCAAACGCCTTAGAGAAGGCGACAAGGCGCAGATGAACGTGGTTATGCATATGTCTGCATCTTTGAATTTGCAAGTGCAGACTGAAGATCGCTTCTCCTGTGCTCAGTGCATTCCGGAATCCAAATTGTGACTATGATATATTTGCTTCGCATTTGATATATATTCTGTTGATTACACAATTTTGCACTTGATGTTTTAGGTATGGCTACAAAGGTTAACCGCAGCCATTTCGCCGAAATCTGCCCTTTGTCGTAAAAGGTGTTAAAAAGTTCAAAGAATAGAAGAAATGGTCATCTGTTTCGCAAAGAAGATCAAGGATGTCTCTCTATATGTTGTCTGCGCTGGGTGTTTTGTCATTTTTTAGAGATGAAATTGCTTTTTCCATTTCAGATCTTAATATTGCGGGTCCAATTCATGTCGTCACCTTGGTCCCATATCAGCTCCTTGATCTTTTTGTGCATTTTGTGGCAGTCATATCTTTTGTCTCATTGATCGATCTCATCACATTTCTCCTCCAGCCAGCCCACTTTTGTTTGTTTTATCTTTGTTCTCATCAATTTATTTCTAGGTATTTTGGTACACTTTTGTGTATATATTGCCTTCTCTCTTCCATCATGTCAAGGATTTCATCCGTCATCCATTCCTCCTATTTTACGCGATTCTGAGTGGAACAGAGATAATGCTCTTATTCGGCGCAATATAATTGCATATAGGGAAGAGTGTTGGGTTGAAGCCAGATCAAAACTCGATTACCAACAATTCTGGCAAAAATTCCAGCAACTTACGGGTCAAAAGAATGTTCAAATTTGACAAATTATCAGTGTCAAATTATAAACAACTCCACTGATAAAGCTGAACTTTTCGCTGTCTATCTGGAAAACATGTATAAAGTACCTAACATCGTACTTTTTGAGCCCAATTTTCTTGATGAAACAAACAATCTGGTAAGTGATTTGTCTATTCGCCACATACTACTCATAGATATCCCTGAACAGGACGATATTCTATATCCTGTCACCCAAGACGATGTATCCGAAATACTAAACAAAGGCAAAAACACCGTATTTGGTCCATATGCTTTAACTCGTCGTATACTCAGACAAATTCCTGTTGAGACCATATCGCTGATAACCGAGATATTCAATAAATGTCTTTTATTGGGGCGCTTCCTAATAGATTGGAAAACTTGACAAAGGGTCATGATTCCTAAACCTCGCAAAGACCCTAGCCATGTTTCACCATATCGACCAATCACACTTCTTAACGTCTTAGGAAAAACTTTTGAAAGAATCTTCACATCACGCATACGAAACTGTCTAGAGATGAACAAAGTTCTTCCAGAGAAACAGTTTGGTTCTATAGCATCACGCTCTACTATGGACTCTGTTCTAAAATTTAAAACAGATATCACACGAGCACTTAACAATGGCTATTGCGCTTTCGCAGTGTTTCTAGATATCTCCCATGCTTTTGACTCTGTTTGGCATGGTGGGCTATTTCAGAAACCCCATGAGCTTCATATCCTTCATCCTAATACACTGAGGATGATGCAGTCATGTCTATCCGACCATACCACCCAAATTAAAATTGGAGACACTCTCTCCAAATCAATACAACTTCAAGCTGGCGTAGCAAGGGTATGTTCTAGCTCCTCTTTTGTACATCATGTACTGCTATGATCTCCAACCCCCAAACCCCAGATACCTGTAGTGCTTTGTATGCTTATGACATAGCTTACTGGGCTTGCTCACTAAAAGCGGAAACTGCAAACCGTCATTTACACTTATCTTTAGACAATTTTTCAAAATGGGTGCAAAAATGGCACATCACCCCTAAGTCGAGTAAAACTCAAGCCATCTTCATTTAGCATTCCAACCATGTCAAAAAGAAACATCAAAACCTCGCCCACATCAAAGTCCGACGCTGGAACGAACCCAGTTCGTTAAAAGACGAAATCTGATATCTAGGTGACCGGTTTCATAGAACTTTTAACTGGAATTCTGACCCAAATTACACCCTCTCCAGGGTAAGCTAACGCTGAACCTCATCTCCACACTTAGAGGACGCTTTAGAGGCTGCCATACAAAAACTCTCCATCACACTTACAAAACCTATATTAGACCACTGATAGACTATAGAGCTGTTCTATATTCCACACTTTCTAATGCACAAGCGCACAAACTTACTACCTCTGAACGAAGAAAATTTCACAGGTTACACTTCCAATTTCCGAGTGCGCTACTATATGAACACGGCTTTGCTGAGCCTATCACAAATCGTCTAAAATCCCTACAGTCTAAATATCCGACTCGACGTGATGCAGAAAGCAACCCAATAACCTATCAAATCTTCGTTCTGATTGGAAAGCCAGTCACCACCGTAGCAAACTGCCATGCAGAACCTTTCCATATCCGCCAGCTCGAATTATCCAAACCAGGCAGGAACTTTCTGAAGATCTCCAAGACATCCTCGAATTTATCCCACTGCCCCTAAGATGATTTCCACCCCTATATATTATAAAATAAAATTTAATAATTTTATTTTTATAAAAAAAAATAATAAAAAAAAATCTAAAAAAAGACAAAAAAAAACAATTACTCTCTTTTTGGACATAGAGAAAGACTAGGATAGAGTGTGGAGGGAAGGAGTACTCCACAAATTAGAAAGGTTAAATACAGCAACAGAACTGGTTAAGATCAGAAAATCATTTTTGAAACATGGATCATTTAAGGGTGCAAATCAACGATGGATTGTCGATAAAAAAACCAGCCACCCTACTGTGGCTCCTGTTAGATTCACTCTTATCTCCTATCATATTCAACGGTTTTGTGATTGATATTCTAAAATGCAAGAAGCCAGTTGGCATGGAAATCCTACAATTTGCTGACGATATGGCAATAATAGCCCATAACCAAAATGATTCAAAGCAAAAAACAGGCTTCCTTGGTGCTTGGAAAAATTTAACAAATTTTAACATCAAATTAAATGTACATTGATGTTAAAATGTACATTGAATGTAAATGTACATTGATGTAGTAAATGTACAGAAAACTGTAGTTATCAAATTCACAAGGACACAAGGTGGAGAGAGATATATTCAACCCAGGAAAAGCAATATCCAAATAAAAGACAGTGGCACATATCTAGGCATTACGTTTGATAGAAATATGAACTTCTTGAATCATATCAAAAAAGGGAAGCTTTTGCACAAATAATGGCAAAGAAGCTTTTGTTGCTATTAAAGAGACATAGAGAGAGCAGAATTACAGATAGCGGCAGGAAAACGATACTGAACGGCCTGCTCATGCCACAGTTGTTATACGGGAATAAAATCTTGATACACAGATCAGAGAAGCACGAGGAAGAGGTCTGGAACGAGGACAAAGCTCAAAATGAACTACTGGGAATAATTATGGACACTCCACGGTATCTATCATATGCCAACCTCAGAAAGGAAATTGCGCACCGGATGTGTGTGAACAAGCAAGAAAACGGAGACATAACATGATCGATAGACTTAAAAACCATCAAAACCCACCAAGATAACAACTGATAGCTCTGTTAGATAGAAAAACAACATACAACTTTGGTCGTTCCAAGTGTGAACACGAAGTACAGGAAATATTGCTATCATCGTCACCGCTGCGTGCTCCACTTGTATTACTTTTGTATATAATGCCTATTGAATCATTGCTATTGTTTATTTGCTAACCGCCATTTGAGCAATATGAAGTGTAACATTTAAATGTATATTTATATTTCTGTTGTCTATAATAATAAAAAGACTTATTGTGCAAACTGTATATGCTGTTTTATTTAATAAGCATTTAGAAACGTTTGAGCTGCCCACATGAACAAGAACTTCTGCATTACTTACGTCTTTAGCTGCGTGTGGCCTTAGCGAGTCCACTGAGGACCGTCGAACACAGAACAGTTCCAACGTGCAGTCTCACGTTAAACTGACCTGGCGCACGAGAATTATGTTTCCGGAATCTCGCACAAGAGTCTGTCACGAATTTAATCAAATCTCTATCTTTAACAATAAGATGCTCATGCAAAACTACACGATCTGGGATCCAAATACGTTTAATTTATTATAATTAATTATCAAAATCTGATATATTTATTAAATTCTATTTATAGTACAGTATTAGTTTCCTTAATGGTGCCTCAAATCGAATCTTGCATACGATAAAAAAGTAATTGGTTTCATATGTTGAAATATTAAAAATCTACATCCCAAATTCTGTTCGGGGAATATTCGTCTGATATGAAATATAGTTTTATATTAAAAAACTTTTGCAATGAGATATGATATTTGAAAAGGTCTTGGAGTTCCGCAAATCAAATGGTCAAAATGTATACTGCAAAAAGTCGGTTCCCGCGACGTAAAAAGTGATAAAAAACATTTCCATAAAAATCATTTCGGAGGAAACCAGATGTACGCAAATATAACAATTTCCTTGCTACATAAATTCTTAGTTATCGATCTGATATTGTTCTAAATAAGATTATAGAGAACGACCGTAAAATACAATGGAAAGTTAATTTCAACAGTGAATTATTATGTTTCTTATTTTAGAGAATTTAAATTTAATATTTACAACAGAATATAATTTATTTATTTTAATTTTGGAAGCCAATTGTACGCATACTATTGTAACGAAGCAATTTGTCCTCGTTCCTATTTACTTCGATGTTAAAAGATTAACCGTTTGATACTTACAAATAATATAAATACTTTTTATATTATTTGTTAGATGATATATTTGTAATATAAATACTTTTTATAAGATAATTAGATGCAATAAAATGTTTAGCGGTATAAATAAGTTCGAAACAGTATTAGGCGAACTCACCGTAGATCAGTTTTATGATCAAAAGGTAGAAATAATTATTAGTTATTGAGTATTCTCTATGCTAATTAATTAAATCTTATAATTAAATAATTAATTAATTAAATAAACTCTTTTACATATTGAATTATGTACAAGGTAAAATCCATCGATCGATCTCACCTTCTAGTGGTGTGTGCAGGCCGTCGCACTAATCAGGGCTAGAACCAATTAGTGATGTATGCACAAATGTGACCCGTGTGTAGACGGTCGAATTAAAGGGGAGACCAAGATGATTAAATATGGCTCACAGGATGTGACATTAAGATTTTGCGTCTGCCGCTGAATGCTCTGCCCGCTAGTTCAGTGAAAATATAATTTAAAATTCATTCTCATTAAATAATCATTAAATAGAAATGAAGTCATGAATAAATCAGACTGTAGGTTTTAATAACGGGGCAGTATTAAATCATTAGGCATGATACTTAGCAGTATTTAGCACTCAGTATTTTTGAGAATAAGTTAGATATTCTGTTCAGTATTATTTTTAAGAATAAAAGAAATTGAAATTATTTATTAACAAGTTTATGGTTCAAGGTAATTTAAATCAAATCTAAATGAAGGAAGAAGGTCACTGTGCGCCTACTATAAAAATAAAATATGATTTAAGTTTGTGATGGCGCAGCTGATGATTGTACAAAATTCTATCATACTATTAGGGTTCAGTTTGCTGATGTATGAAGGGTATTATTTTTATTGAATTGTTGTTGAGTAATATTTGAACATGATTAACATTTATATAGGCATTTCTTAAGAGACCAATACTTTTTATTTTAGGTTTAAGGGCTAATTCATCATGATGCCTAAACTATAGAGACTTTAGAGTATTGTTATGGGTGGTCGCTACCACTAATTATTTAAGCCACTGGAGACACGAATAAATCTGTAAGGTACATCCATCTGAGCAAATTGGTAGAGTCTAGTGTTTTATTTTGATTTCTATTGGGAGACAATGGGATTATAATCAGAACGTTCCTACTCAATAACTAAAATAATATCTTTATTTAGTAAAAGATAAGTTAAAGCACGTATTAAAACCAAGCGCATTCTTATAAAGCATTAATTGATCTAAGTACCTCTAAAGTGAGAATAGAAAGGCTACGCTAATCCACTAAAATCTTCCACTCTCACCAAATTCACGTCAGAGAGCAACCCTCTCCTTCAAAGTAGTACGTGACAGTTTGACAAATTTGACATTTGACTGAAATATGTCTAAGTTTGCTCTAGATGTGTATATCTAGAATTTCAATAAAACTTATAGATAGTAGATAGCACTTCATTAAAACAAAATGAATACATTCACAGCTACAATTAAGCCACGATAAAATAAGTCACTTCTTTCCCACTTTCTGATGCTCATGTATGAGTAATATGAGCACTTGTTTCTGTTACAAGAAAGCGGTATGGTGTTTATACAAAGAGAATCATAACAAAACCACGATCTTCATTTGATCGAGAGTAAAATTCTATGTTCATCCATGGACAAACGAGGGAAAATTTCTTAAGAAATTTCTGATGTCAATTTTATTCAAATTTATAACTTTATTATTTATAAATGTAAGGAAATTAATTTAGAATTAGAAATCAAAGTCATTGTATTGTATCAGGTGTAAATTGTAATATTGATGATGTCGCAAATTCATCAGACTGATAGACGTTTTATAAGACGTAACATAATAATATCAAATGCTCACATCTAGTTGTATTTTTATTTCAATTGACAAAAAATGTAGATATGTATATTCGTATTTCATTGAACTAATTTTATTATGACTGGTCTTCTTATAGAAGATATAATTAAACATTTCAAATTTCTTATTACGACGTGTTTAAACTGTTATCACACTTGTTTTCTATCTTCTTTTATTCATTTTGTATATATGTTACTAAATTTGTAAGAAATAAACGAGTTAAGTTTAGCGCTAATATTAAGTAACACGTGTCTTATTTTTACCTGGTTTTAATCTCCATGAGTGACTGTAGTATATCTCTAAAGATTACGAGGTGCTCCAAATCAATTTAGATCATTCTTATTAAATTAAATATTTAAATAATTAAGAGAATATTGCTAACTTAAACCAGTTCTAATTTAAAACTATTAAATTAATAATGCGTTCAAATGCTTTGACCAAGTGCTTTAGATCAAATATGAATCTGGAAAACACAGAAGTCGTACTACAAAATATTTATTTCATTCAAACAAGAATAACAATGTCACTATTTTCGACACTTTCTACCGTGTCATCTTCAGACTAGAAATTTGGATAAACCTTGACTGTTTCGCATTGTAACAGGAACCATATTTTCAATAAAATAATTTTCTTCCTATGCAGTAATCTTCTAAATACGTAAAACCAATAGGATGGAACCTCCATATATCCAATTAACGATGGGTTCTAGTGCTTTAGAGCATATATAATTACTCAGGTTCAATTTCCTATATAATTCAAATTTAGTCATTTATTATAACATTCTTTCGAAGTGCAACAATTGTGGTAGACGTTTAAAAAAATTATTCTCCCAACTTTTATGGTCTCAGTAACCGTGCATCGGGCGAAGAAAACAAAGAAGAAGAACAAAGACAGAATAATCCACTTGTCCATGGTCCTTTGAACCTTTCTTAAGTTGAATAAGTGCCTCGGATCTGTTCAACGAAGAAAAAAGAAAATCGTCAGGTCATGGAGGGACGCTATCGTAGAAGAAACGGATCACAGGGACAAAGAACCAGAGATCGCTAAGAAACAAAATTTCAATAATCACCAACACCAATAGTATTTAGAATTTACAACTCTAAAATACTCATTAAATTAGTATAAGACTGATTACATATTGGGTACATATTTTTTAAACATTTAAAGACTTACATAGTCAAACTAGTTTACGACTGACTATGTGAAATACCATGAACAATTGGGAGAATAAATTTAAAAAATCTACCGTAATTGTAACATCTTGGAAGAATGTTAGAATAAATAATTGAATTGAAAAATAACTGTGCGTAAGGTGTTTGAAACATTATGAGAAAGAAACATGTCGAACAAGGAAATCGTGCATTTCAATCAATAAGAAATGATCAGAATAAGAAATCACGGCCTCAAATATCAATGTGTAGCATGATAGTTAGTACTAGAAAGCAAGAAGATACAACTTCGAAAGTGAAACAGGCGACAGGGTCGAAGAAGTAAACTGCCGTCTGGCAGCCCCGTTTTGTTCCGAGTAGCTCTACAATACGGTGGATAGAAAGCGGCAAAAGTAAACCTCACAACACAAAATCAGCGTCAGAAAATGCAACAGAGTCATGCAACGAACAATAGCACACGTGAGGTGGCGCGAGAATAAAACAAGCAAAACGAGTAATTAAATTGGAGGAAAGATGCTCACAGCATGAATGGAAGTTTAGAATGAGTAATTCAACAGACGAATGGAAGAGACATCTACATGCAAATATAATTAAGTGATCCCGCTATAGATACAGATACTACACTGTTAGCAGCAAAAAATCAACAGGATCAAATCAGTGCAAAAATCTCATCGAGAAAACCCAAGAAGAGACGCAACATTCTAAAGCACTGCAGTGATAACGAAGGAAGTAAATCAGATGTTTCGATATGTAAACGCCGGTGCGGAACAAGCAACGGAGATGCAGCATCACAATCTGGTACCATTATCATCACGCATATGGCAGAGTCGAGCATTGCACATCCAGGAGAGGAGATTCAGTGACCCGCGAGAATCCACACCATTATAATCGGGCTCAACGTAAGAAGCAAGACTCAGTGCACATGCAACTGAAGCGAATCTGTCAGCAACCAAGCTACGAATCTGTCAGCAACAGAATTATAGCCAATGTACACCCGTAAAGCTTCTTTAGGCGCGGCAATATGTTCATCCAAGGATCAGAGGCGGCGTAAGGCGTGGGCGACGTGGGCCACAGCCCACGGCCTCGCTGTTTGAGGGGCCTCGCGATTTTATAAATCTGTCTTCATTCGCGAGCAGAGGGCCTCGCAAAATGAATCTTGCCCACATAAATTTATGATCTTGCGCCGCCACTGCCAAGGATAAACAGGAAGAAAGTTTCTGATGTCAATTTGATTAAAATATGATTTTTGTTTATTATTTTTAAATGCAAGTAAATTAATTTAGAATTAGAAGTCAAAGTCATTACATTGAATTACAAAGCAATAAATAAACCAAAACAAAAGTAATATTGAGGTAAGAATCATGTGTAAATTGCAATATATAGATGATATCGCAAGTTCATTAGACATACAGAGATTTTATAAAACATAACATACTAATATCAAATGCTCACATTTAGTTGTATTTTTATTTTCATTATTGATAAAAGATGTATATATGTACCATGTACCATCGCATTTCACTGAACTAATTTTATTATGATTGATTTTTTAAAAAGATATTAATTACATATTTCTAACAACTACCTGAGTTTAATTCTTTAAACCTTTATCACATTTGTTTTATATTTCCTTTTATTTATTTTGTATATATGTAACTAGATTTGTAGGAAATAAACGAGTTAAGTTTAGCGTTATTATTAAGTACCGCATACCTTATTTTGCCTAATTTTAATCTCCATCAGTCACTGTAGTATATCCCAAAAGGTAGTGCTCGATATCAATATCATTAATTTTTATTAAATTAAATATTCAAATAATTCAGGACATATTAGTAACATAAACCAACCATAATTGAAAGTTAAAATGATTAATTAGTTATTCAAGTTTAATTTCTTGTTTAATTCAAATTCAATCATGTATTCTAATATTCTGTGCAAGCTGCCACAATTGGGGTAGATTAAAAAAAAAATTTTCCAATTGTTCATGTAATAACAAACGGTGATCATTCGTCAAATCAAGAGCCTTCGAACAGCTACAAGTAAATCGAGAGCAATTTTTTGCTTGTGAGGGCATTAAACACAATAGCTGTGAACTCAGCAATGACTATGTTCACAGACAATTTAAAGTTGTCAGTCAGCAATAATTTAAAGTTGTTCACAAAATTTGTTAATAGATTGTTCATTAATTATGAAAAACTTAACTTATTTTAGACGTAATTTGCAGATTTTACGCTTCTTATAAATTATATTTCATTACTTCTCTGTCTCCATGATGCTTTATATTTGTTAGATTGATTGTTCGTAAATTGCTTCGTATAGATATGTAACGAACAAAAAGGGTCCCTACTTGTCAGATCGTAGACAACGAAATGAAAAAGTTTTAACACTATTTTTTCCTGACCATCAAAAATCCTCACGTTAAACATCGCACGATCTTTTCACGTATACAGTGAACTGAAATTAATTGCAATCAAACTAAATGAACAGAAATGTATACAAATGACACATACACGGTGCAACAAATATATTTCCAGGCTCCTGATATTTTTCAGTAAATGCTGGAGCACGCTATACGTGCCAATATGCTTTGAAGAGCCTGAGATTTAACTCATTATTTACCAAAAATTGTAGTAATTATATTGTCAAGTAATATAGTTATGGCAATTTTTCCGTAGACAAAAATGAATTAAGCCAACTCCTTAAGCATACTCATCAGGTATACCTAAGTTATTAGTTTGGCAATTGGATTAGATAAAGCAGTGGTCCATCTAGGAAAGGAAGACCGGATCTAGAAAGTGATGGTATTCCACATGCCGGCGGATCGACTCTCTCACACTTCAAAGTTGATGAGATATACCTGTATCCTGATATGAGTGACAATCATATACATGATGCAGCAAAGAAACTCTGAGCGACTAGTGCATAAACAGCATAAATAACATTTGGCACTCCGAGTTAAGCGGAGCCAACAAAGTTGTCGCCACAAATATGCTTGGTGTTCCGAAAGTAATACATCGTTTAAATGTCATAAAATGGCGTCAAGACGAGCTGAAAGTCCTTGACTCATCTACAAGGAACGTGATCCATATCAGTCGCAGCATTCAATCTACGTCTTCCGTGCTTCTGCAAAATAAATGTCGCCGAAATCTTTTGAGTTGAGTCAATGCATAACTGATCGTAATAGGAATGAGTAACATAATTACCAACAACTATGAAGTTTGTACACGAGCACAAATTAGCAGCTATGGGGTCATTATGATATAAGGCTGCAACAAAGGCGTCCGAATTCCTTGAACCATCGTTCTCGACAGATATGCGGACCCACGGTGGAGAAAGAATAAATATCATAAAGTTAGATATCGATAAGATAGATCAAAAATAAGAATTGGCAATATGTAAACAACTCCATCGGGATAAATCTATGCATGACTAAGTTTATAAGGTCAATGTCGTGTAGGAATATTCTGATTCATATTCTTTCCGTATGCCGGGTATATGCTAGAACTTAAAACATGCAGCGCCATCACGCCGGTTTAAAAGTGCTATATTTTCATCTACGTCATTCTTAAGGTATAGAGAAAAACCCCGTTGCACCCTACGTCGTTAAGGATATTGAGACCGTGTTTAAAAATGATATCGTTAAACTCTTTCGATCTGCGAATTTTCTATAACCGAACAAGTAGAAGCAAACAAACCTGATAATGTTGTTAGATTTCACTAAGCGGTAGATGTTCCTCATCGAATTTTCAAGCCCCCCTAATAAGAATATTCAAATTAAGAAAGAACAAAAGAGTGGCCAAATATCAGGATTAATTTTTCGAAGTAAAGATCAAATATCTGCTGAAAAGCTGAAGAATTAGCCAATCATATGCAAAATGCCGTGATCCTGGGCACTTTGATCTTACTGCGGTCACACAACCCGACAATGATATAACAAGTACTCTATTGTTTAGGGAATTATTACGTACCATCTGCCCAAAGAAGAACCTCGCGAATTACTTACTTACCCCCACGGCGCTACAGCCCATGTAGGACTTTGAGCTATCTGACAGTCTCCGCCCAATCTTGATGATCTTCTGCTCGTCTCCTGCATCTCCTTTCCCCCATCTATCTTAAATAATATTCCACATCATCCAATTATCATTTCCGTGGTCTTCCTCTGCATCTTCTGCCAATTGGACATCCTCTCTAGATCTTCTTGACAACTCTATCCTCTGACATTCTCCTTTACGTGTTCCAACCATGTTAATATGTTGCTCTTTATTTCCAAAGCTATTTCTGCATAACCGTGTAGTTCATTCAGTTCTGTTTTTATCTATTCTCCATTGTCCTTCCTCGTTCACTGCACCAAAAATTTTTCTTAGTATCTTTCTCTCCCACCTCCTCAATAGTTCCTCTTCTGCCACAGTCATTGTCCATGTTACCATACATTAGCATCTGTCTTATAACCGTTCGATATACAGTCAGCTTTGACCTCCTACTTAGATTGCGCGACTTAAAAATTTTAATCAGGACAGTAAGCTTTATTACCCGCTGCAATATTCAACGTTTATTTATTCTCTTATGTTGCTACACCGTCGATTATTTGAACTTGTCAAACCTCGCATGTTCATTCAATTTAAATTGATGACTTTATCTTCCTCCGCTGCATTTCTTCTGGCGGAAAGTAAATACTGCGATTTCACTAGAAGCCGATTAACTCGGTGCGATTCACTCGAAGCCCCAAAATTGCTGCATCCTTTTCTAATCTCCATAATCCTCCTTCCAGATTTTTTGGTTTTCTTGACACCATCGTCTGCATTAGAAAAATTTTGGCTCATACGGTTAAACAGAGTATATTTGGATAATTTATTTCCACCCTTTTCATTACATTTTCCAGGATTACTGCACCCTCAACAGTAGCGTGAATGTTGTTGAATAGTACTACTAAACAGTAGTGTTGATAGCACATCTCCCTTTCTCAACACTTGATTAACCACAAATTCTTTAGTGAGCCTTATTCCTACTTTAATTTGGCATTTCGTTCTGGTAAGTGTCATGTTGTACCAATCTAATTAGTTTGGCTAGTTTCCTCATGTCCATCAAATTCTGATACAGCTTTATCCTTTTCACACCATCATAAGCCTGATTGAAGTCCACAAAGACCAGATGTACATCCACAATATATTTATAGCATTTTTACATTATTTATCTTATGATGAAGGTATTGTGTGTCATCGTTCTACCCCGCCGAGGTCAGTGCCAGTAGTCTCCCAGTATCTTTTCTACCAGTGGGGTCAGTTTCGAATCAATACTTTGGCTAATACCTTATGCACGACACAAAGCAAAGGTATACCACGATAATTTTCTCAATTTGCTTTGCCTTCTTCTTATGAATTGGACAATATTTGGACAAATTTCGCTAGTCCCGCATCAATTGGTTTTCATATGTTTT
>WYDF02317788.1:0-14607 GCA_009867245.2 Adranes taylori
TTCCGGCAGAGTGCTAGCGATTACCACGGTGTCATCGGCATAGCGAAGATTATTGATGACGTTGCCGTTGATTTTTACGCCTGCTTCTACATTCTCGAGGGCCTCGTTAAACACTATCTCAGAATAGAGGTTGAATAGAAGAGGACACAACACACATCCTTGTCGTACGCCTCGTTTTATATTTACCTCTTCTGATGTCGACCCTTCAACTTTGACTGTTGCTATTTGGTGCCAGTATAGTTCGCTAACACTCGACTAACACATAATATATCCAAATTTCACGGTGTTATCTCCCTTTCATTCAAGAGCAATGAATAGAAATGTATAAAAATGTCCCGCAAAAATTAGACCAAAATTAATGATTTTTAGCTGTGAAAAAATCACAAAAATATTCAACACTCAAAACTAAATGTCCTAGACATGTTGTTTAGCACTTTTTGGAAACGTGCTAAAATAATCTTTTCAATTATGTGTCGCACGTCCTTTCTACGACTTTCCATACAGTCTAAAAAAATGTCAGTCAAAGTAAAATTTTCCAGTTTCACCCTATTTTCACGCTGTGAAATATTACTACAGAAATAACAACACCTAGCCTATTCCTTGAACATTCCAACACCTAGCCTATTCCAACACCTTGAAATTTTCATTTTATGAGGATGTGTTCTGAACTACAAAGCCATGCGGACCACAACAACACAAAGGACCTATTCAGACAAATCCGTCACATTACTCACAAATTTACACCTAGAAATTGGGCAATTAAAGATCAAAATGACAAACTTGCCACGGAACTGGAACAAATAACTGGAATATGGAAAACCTATTGTGAAGACTTATACTCTGGAAACACAGATGCAAACAGTGAAAGCCCTGACTATGAAGGAGAACCAGATATACTATTAAGAGAAGTATATGCAGTCATTAGGAAATTTAAAAATTGAAAGGCTACAAGGATCGATAGACTGCCAAAGGACATCTTAAAAGCCCTAGATGTAAGAGGTCAAAACATTATCGATCACTTATGCCAGAGAATACGGAAAACATGCTCCTGGTCCGAAGACGGGTCTAGCTTATTAGTATTGCCATTTCATAGGAAAGGATCCACGGCCGACTAGTAATTACCAACTAATTGCTTTGATCACTCATGCGAGCAAGATAATGCTATATATTTTGCAAGGAAGACTAGAGTCTTTCCTAACTCATCAAATTGCTCCCGAACAAACTGGTTTTGAAAAGGTCGCGGAACCAGGGAACAAATATTAAACGTCAGACAGCTCATAGAAAAGGCGAGAGAATACCATACATCCATGTATTTATGTTTTGTTGATTACGAAAAGACATTTGACAACGTTCAATGGCCGAAATTATGGAAATACTGGAAGAGATGGGAGTGCCCACACATCTGATTTTTCTCATTAGGAAGCTATACGAAGACGGTACCGCTGCCGTAAAATTTGAAAACGTAACATCGGACATTTGCGAGATCCATAAAGGTGTCTGACAGGGATGTGTGCTTTCATCTCTGCTGTATAATATATATAGTGAGTACGTAATGCGACTGGTTTTAGATGACTGGCATGGAGGAATTAAGATCGGTGGCAAAACATTTTCCAATCATCCGCTATGCAGATGACACTGTCGTTATAGCAACGGATGAAGCAGGACTATTAACTCTATTAAATTCTCTTGAAAACATCAGTCGCGAATTTGGCTTAAAAATTAATTACAATAAAACGAAAATAATGATTATTAATAGAGACAATGAGGGGACAGGACAACCTGCGAAAATTGGAAACTGTGAAGTGGTTCAACAGTTTACTTACCTGGGTTCAACCCTGGAAGGTGCGAACCTGAGATCCGAAAACTCATCCAAATTATGGAGGGACAGAAATATAACCAAAACTAACAAAATACAACTAGTGAAAATACTGGTATTCCCCATATTTTCCTATGGCTCAGAGACGTGGGTAATTCGATCGGGTGGTGATAGGGGCTGTATAGGCGCCTTCGAGATGTGGTGCTGGCGAAGAATGTTGAGGATACCTTGCACGCCTAAAAGAACAAACGTTTCAGTCCTTAACGAAATCAAACTAGAACAGCGATTATCATCATAACGTATGGCCGTATCTTAAAGTTTTTCGGGCTTATCACCAGAAGCGGCAATATAGAGAAACTGGTCGTCCCTTTGAAAACGAAGACGCGGGCGTTCTCCGACCCGATGGACCGACATAATTGTCTAAAATCTAGAAACAGCAGTCCATGAAGCAGGTAATCCGCACGAGTGGCGCAGAATTGTGCGAAGAGCCATTACCAGCATGGACGTGGAATAACAGTCCCATAACCACTACACATCGGACACTATGTTGGACCAAGAAGAAGAATCCTATTCCATAACCACATTCAGCACGTATCTAACGATCCAACATATGGATTTGTACGTTTTCATCGAGTCGAGAAGAGGGTACAATAGTAGAACCTTGCAGAATTACCGTTCTTCACGAAAGATTTACAACTTTACGATTTCTAACTATTTTTCATTTTTTCGCCCAAATGAGTTTGTTTTTCAAATTTTTTCAAATAAAAAATGTAGACAAACAAATCATCTATAAAATTAATTTTATCGACCAAGCTATCATTTTCTTTAGAAATCCAAAATAACACCTCTCCAGTTTTGCTTCATAATTGGCCGGCTGCACGCACGCTTTTACGGTTTTCAGCGCATCGTAATTTGTTTTTGATCACGTTTATTAAAATTTAAATTAATTAACATCTTAAGGAATTCGTCATTAAAAATAATAATCAACAATGTTCTAATAGATATGTTTCAGTTTTTAGTTTGCTCTATACTTACTACACCTTATATTTTATCTTTAGTAAAGTGAAAGTATGTTGCTAGTTTACCTACTCATGATCAAACGAAACGAGTTCGTCACTTAAGTGCACATAAAAATAGATAATAAAGATCCTTCCATAGCAATATAACTATATGAAGACCATTAAAATAGAATAGTGCATTGAGTGTTTGAGTGAATGAGTTGAGTTGCTTAGTTTATTGCGTATATTCAATTAAATATAACGTCAGGATGGTAGCGCAGCGATGTTTAGTTGAATATTATTTATCGCAACTATTATCTATTACAACTATTATTTCAGATCGTTTCAATCAAATACCTTCCAGCCTTATGTCTGCGAGCCCATATGTGCCCGGGGAGCTATTTGCATGCACTCTCCACAAAGTGAACGTGTTATTAAAATAATTACCAAACTTCGAACAAATCTTATATCACACAGATTGTTTAAAACCCTTGTAGAAAAAGACGAACTTTTCCAAGCTCACCTTACCTCATATATAGATTTAAGGTGGTTAGATATAAGGTGACAAAGGACTTTTTAGAAGAGATAAAGAAATATCTTACTTCAATAGGTAAGGTATTTCTTTATCTCTTCCAAGGGATTAAAAAAATGTGTCAATTGCTTTCCCTTTACTTCTGGATTCCTTTCGCTCTTATCCAGAGCATAGGGCTTCGACAAAGTTTCTCCAGC
The DNA here is from genome assembly GCA_009867245.2 of Adranes taylori. Taxonomy (NCBI): domain Eukaryota; kingdom Metazoa; phylum Arthropoda; class Insecta; order Coleoptera; family Staphylinidae; genus Adranes; species Adranes taylori. Next base: position 3,544 of record WYDF02317788.1, read on the forward strand.
GGACTTTATTTCTAGCGAGGACCTTCAGCTCTGCAAAGGTCTTTCTCATCCACAGACCTTCTCCATGTGTCTTTGGTCTTCCACGTTTCCTTTTTCCCTGTGAATCCCAGAACAAAATTAGTCTTACCACAGCACCCTGGTTTTTTCGAACGGTATGACCAATCCAACTTCTTTTTCTTCTCTTCATTTGAATGGAGGTTCCTCCTTCGTTTGGTCCCAAAGATTTTCGTTAGATATCACATTTGGCCAGGCGATTCGGAGAATTTTTCTGATGCATCTATTTAGGAAGACCTGCAAGAACTGGTTTTTTGAAGATGACCTTTCAAGTCTCACAACCGTATAATAGCACTGCTTTCACATTGGTTCTGAATATTCGGAATTTAATCGTTGTGGATATTTCTCTTGCTCTCCAGAATGGATACAGCTGAATGAAGGCCCCATTTGCCTTTCGGAATCTTGCTCTGATATCTGCAGCTGCTCCACCATCATAGGTCACTATGCTCCTAAAGAACGTGAACTCTTCTACCGTTTCGTTGTCCTTATTGTTCACTCTCATATGTTGTGTTTATCTTCATAATCTTTGTCTTGGAGAAGTTTACTTTCTGATGTTTCATCTGTGCGTCGCACTTGAGATCCTGGAGTTTCTTTTCCATATTAAGATGGTTCTGTGAGAGTAGACAAATATCATTTGCAAAATATAGATCCTAAAATCGTTCAGTCAGCTTCCACAGTATGCCCCTCTTTTTTCACCCGTGAGTTTCCTCATCACCTCGCCCAGAACCAATAGAAAGATTGTTGGGAACAGAGTACATCCTTGGCGAACTCCTAACATGACTACGCATGGTTCCGTGATTTTCGCCTCGTGGATATCACGGCATGTGCAATTGTTGTATGTTTCTTTAATTACTTTCATATATTATCCGGTATCCCGTATTTATGCTAGATTTTCCACATACTGCCCCTTTTAATGGAATAGAAGGCTTTTTCAAAATCTACGAACAGAAGATGGAGCCTAGTGAGAAATTCATTTGACTGTTCGATAATAATACGAAGCATGTTAATTTGGACGGTACAAGAACGTTGACTTCTAAACCCTGCTTGCTCCTTCCTTATTTGTGATTCCAACTGTGCTTTGATTCTGTTGACTATCACCCGCGTGTTGAGTAATAGTTTACTTGGAATTGATAGTAGGGTGATTCCTCTCCACTTATGACAATTAGTGGTGTTCTCTTTCTTGGGTAATTTGATGAGTTTTCTTCTGGAACAAGTTTTCTTTGTTCCATATCTCCTTGAAGAGAGGGTAAAGAAGATCAGTGGCGGTGTCAGGGTCCGTTGACAAGAGCGCTGGTGAAGTATTATTTGCTCTCGGTGCCTTTCCATTTTTCAGCTGCTTGCTCGCTGCCTTCATCTCCTCCTTGGAGGGTGAGTCCGAGTTAGTTACATTTCGTACTCCTTCTCTAGTCTGTACAATTTCTTTCTTCAAGTATTTATTCAGCCGTTTCCCCGCCTTTTCCCTGCTTTGCCTTTACTTACTGTATATTTAAAAATAAGATAATCTACAATGGTTAATGGAGTTGGTTTTTATAAATTACATTCAACCGTTTAAACCTGGATCTTCAAGAAAACAATAGACCTTTAGCTGAATCAATTAGCTCTATAAATACATTCAATGTCAAAATACAGTTTTTTCACAAATAATTTGTTCAAAAATATTCTGGTAATCTTTCCAAGGATTGTAGCATGCTTCTTTGGATGTCATGTGAATTTAAGGACAGAGAAGTCAGAGAATGCCAAAATTATAGAAAGTCTATAATAATTAGGGAATAGTAATTGTATTGAGAAGTACTTACATGAGTGTAATATTGGAAATAGCGTCATGTCTTGTTAGTTGTATTTGTGATTCCACCTGTGTTTGGATTCTGTTGAGCATCACCCGAGTCAACACTGTACTTGGAATTAATAGTAGGGTGATTCCTCTCCATTTATGACAGTTAGTGGTGTCCTCTTTCTTGAGTAATTTGATGAGGAGTTCCTCTTTACATTTCTGTGGCAAGTTTTCTTTGTTCCATATCTTCTTGAATAGAGGGTACAGAAGACCAGTGGTGGTGTCTGCATCAGTTGACATGAGCTCTGGTGAAATATTATCTGCTCTAGGAGCCTTTCCATTTTTCAGCTACTTGTGCGCTGTCTTGATCTCCTCCTTGGAGGCTGGGTCCGAGTTAGTTACATTTCGTACTCCTTTTCTATTCTGTACAATTTCTTTCTCTTCTTCAGGTTCTTATTCAGCCGTTTCCTCATTCCTCACTTTCTTTTCCCCGCCTTTTCCCTGCTTTGCCTTTACTTACTATATATTGAACAATAAGATAATCCACAATGGTTAATGGAGTTGGTTTTTATAAATCACATTCAACCGTTTAAACCTGGATCTTCAAGAAAACAATAAACCTTTAGCTGAAGCAATTAGCTCTATAAATACATTCAAAGTCAAAAAACAAATAATTTGTTCAAAAATAGTCTGGTAAACTTTCCAAGGATTGTAGCATGCTTCTTTGGAAGTCATGTGAGTTTAAGGACATAGAAGTCAGAGAATGCCAAAATTGTAGAAAGTGTATAATAATTAGGGAATAGTAGTTGTATTGAGAAGTACTTACGTGATTGTAATGTTGGAAATAGCATCATGTCTTGTTTGTTGAAGGTTCATTTTTGTGTGTAGTTCTAACCATAGAGAGGAGTTTTCTTTATCAGTTTGATTTATTTTCTCCCTCTCTCACTCTAATTGACTACAATCTCAATAGATCTTAAATTTGCAGTTGTATATTATTGATAAACTCTTTCAACATAAACTAAATAAAAATATTAAATTGGAACAACTCGAGTTTTCTATCAATATACGTGTGCCCATTCCATTTCGTGCTAGGAAAATGCATCGCGCGCCATAATATCGCCGAAGACCAACTTCTCGCTGATTAGCGGTACTTCTTGAGGCACATACTATATATATATATATATATATATATATGTGTGTATATATATATATATACACTCGCTACATTAGTACAACCGAAACATCTACTACACCGGAAATAAATATTGACTATTTCCGTAATTTATTAGTTTAAAACGCAGGAGCGAATCCTAAAAGTGAAATAAATTGTTCAAAATGAAAGGCATGATGAGGAGGGAACATGTAAATATAGGAAAGTGAATGTTGTAAAAAGTCAAAACTCAATGACTAAATCGTACCATTCTCTTGCATCATTTTTTAGAAAGGTTAAAAAATGAACTTTTTCACTGTTTTACCTGCTTTGAACCCATGCTCCCATATAGTTGAAAGCAACAAAAGGAAAAATGCATTTAAAAAGCGAGCAATTTTCACATATCTTGCTTCTCGGACCCCACTTAGGGATATTAATTCGACATCTATCGAATATGATGATGGCACATACGGCTTATCCCTCTATCAGCTAAGTTTGAAGTATCTATCTTTAAAAGAGGGGTGAGGCAGGACAGGGTTATGAAAATACAAATATCAATAAACATGGATACTACTAGACCAACAAAATTGATAACTAATTAAAGTAAATATTCCTTTGGTAAGTAAAACCAATAGTAATATTTTTCATTCAGTCACAAGATATGTATTGGAGTAGTTTACACTTTAGTGGCAATTTGAGTTACAAAGCTTCTTTTTTGCGATACTTACATCTATCAGTCCCCAAGTGGATGACATTTTTGGGTATTCTGGAAGTGAAATTTTATAGCCTGCTTCTGCGCCAGCACACGCGACAAGTGCAGCACACGCGATTCTATACGTGCGTGATATCGTATGTCTAAATACACTCCTTTCATTTTACTATGCCTATGTACTCTAAACTATGGTATCGTCATATGGGGAATGTCCAAAGATTGGCTTAGAATTTTAAAATTACAAAAACTATTTATTAGAAGAATGTGTAAAATGGGTTTTCGGGAAACCGCAAGGCTGGGTCTTATGACTGTTGTGTCTCGGTATATATTTTCGGCGGTATTATGCACTGGTTAACATATACTTAATTTTGTTATCAATAAAGAAATTAATACCCACTCTATGCATACAAGATATAGAGACATGCTATCGATTCCTACACATAGCACTACAGTATACGAGAGTAGTCCTAGATATTCGTGCATAATATTATACAATAAACTGCCTAGTGCTATCAGACTCACTAATGACGGTTATAAATTTAGATCGAAACTAAAGAATTTTTGTATAAATAATTCTTTTTATTCCGTTTAAGAGTACATGGATACTGTTGATGTTTGATGAGCAGTATTTCTATAAATTGTATATTACCGTAATTGTAATTGTATAATTGTATATTACACTTGTATGACGACCCAGGTAAGGCAATAAAGATGATATGATATTATGTGTGTGAAATCCTGCGCAAAGGTATTAAAAACTTGCCTAATTATCACTTTGTCCAATAGCTAGGGAGCACTATTCATAATCACCAGACAGTGTGATAAACCTTTCGTAACAATACGTCTTGATAAAATTGCTCAATTGTTTTGGTTCGTTTTCATAATGCCCGAGTACTTTAAATATTATCCGAATTATTTCCTTTGTGCATAACATTAATTGTCTTGGCAAACTTGGGGCAATGAAACGAGCCCGAATGCGGTGTTTGATCAACCGCCACTAGAATTGATCATACAAGTTGAGGCGGAAACGTCCTACATCGCATGAAAGCCTATAAATCGAGCATGCCAAATAATACAGACAGAAAGATTTCAGGGGATTAAATCCTAAACATGAAATCAAAGTATTTCTATAGTTTATAACAGAAACTTTGACCTTACCATAGACTTATGTTTGTTGAAGGAAGACCATCCAGGCTATCCCTATTCTGCTCTAGTCCTTGCTACACAGTCGGATTTGGAGCTTCTGGACCTACGACAGGAGGAATATACGGAGAAAGACCGGTGTTCACAGTTTGATAAGTGCTCGGCGCTTTACACAGATTTGTGTAAAGCGCCGCTTCTCAAGCTTTAAATTTGGCATTGTTTGCAGGAAAATATAAAAAGGTATTATTATAAAATGGATTTTTTTATACTAGGTGACAGTTGGGTGTATCCAACGCCCAAATTGCATTGGATTGACGGAGGTATGCATAAAGGTACTTTGTGAATTGAGTTAGTAGATACCAAGACGTTGCGGCACTGCAGGCAACGAAATAGCAAATTCCTTAGCAAATACCACACAAAGTTTTCTTGGTGCGAAGTCGATTCTGGAAATACCTGTTAATAGTTACTTTAACGATAAGAAACTCGAAATATTCTAAAACACAAACTTTGCTGGATAAAGTCGACAAGCAAACTCTACATGAGTAAATCTAATATGCATGTACTCATCGTTACGTTGAGTTATGTACAGGATGTACCGATAGTTCCGCACCATAGACTTTTACTAGTTTTTTTATATTTTGTTCTTGTAGAACTGAAAAATGTTGACTACTGAGGAGAGGGTAGAGATTATTCTCCTTTGTGGAAGACAAGGTTCTCCCAAAGACAAATTGCACATGAATTTAATATGAGGCATCTTAAACGAGACCAGTGTCAAACTCAACAGTTGGCAGACTGCTAGCAAAGTTAAAGACTACAGGTAGTTTGGCCGGTGGTAAAAGATCTGGATGTCCGAGCCTTCAGAAGAGGTAGTGGAAGAGGTTTCAGCGAAGATGTGGGCAACTCCGAAAAAATCAGCCCGCTGAACAAGCTTGGAGGAGACACTATGGAATATTTTGCGAAAACACAGGTTTCGTCCATATAAGTTACAAATGTTACACCACATGCCTAAAGACGATCCAGATCGCCGTTTGGAAATGTGCAATTGGTGTTTGACCCAGTTAGAATCCATAATTTTTGTTTAAAATTATGTTTGCGGACGAAGCCAGTTTTGAATCGAGATAACTTTCAGTATTGGTTCTACAGTAATCGTCACTGTTTATCGACAATAAGGAGCAAAGAGCTGATCGCGTCAGGGTTTGGTATGGTCCGTGGAAAGACCTATACCTAATCCCCTAATTCTGTGACGCAACAGTTAATAGTGAACTTTAGTTCGCAATGTTAGGATATTACTACCTGATTTGGATTTGCTGCGTTCTGCAAAACCGGAATGGTTCATGCAGATCGGTGCACCCCCACTCTATGGTACACTCCATGGTTTGTAATTCGCTAGATCAAAACTTCCCCAAGTGGATCGATCGTATGTGACCACTTAAATGGGCTGCACGATCTCTAGAAACCCGATGGATAGTGCTCTGCTGGGTTATGTAAAATCCAAAGTTCAGGGATAAAAACCAAGATCAGGGACAGAAACCATATGCGGGAGCATCTCATACTGTGTATCGTTTAGTAACACCTGACTTGGTAACCAACATTATGCGGAACACGGGAGTCCATTTTCAATTATGTTTCGACTTAGACGGAAACCATATTGAATATATATTGTAAATCCCAATGGTGTGGAACTTTTGGGACAACCTGTAGAACGAATCCACAAGTTTATTGTAGAAAGTAACGTTTCACTAAAATTGAAACTTATATGTCCTGATGCTTTTCGCATATTTGTGTTCTTTTCTTTATGTTGAAGGAGAGGTACATACCAAACGAGAAACTTTTCAAACATTATTGGTTGCCACTCTGATCGTATGTATATACAGATATAAACAAATGTTTTTACAAAGCGACTTACAATTACTTCTTTGTCACGTATTGACCTGGATAAAAATCAACGCAGATGACATAATTAAAAACTTGAAAAGTAGTCTCTACGGATGTATTATAAACAAGTGGAATCCATACAACAACCGGTACCACCATAAGATAATACCAGTACATGACGGCGCAAAGTTGGTAGGTAATATGCACTAACGAAGTAAGTACCACGGAACACACGAATGCATTGAATCCGAATGGGCTATGCGTACAGTTTGTTAGTTCATCCGTACATCTGTGCGCCGAGTCGGGTCGTTTTCAAGGTCACAGGATGGTCCGGTTTAAAAAAATAACTTATCACGTAAAGAGAGTGTGTACATGTTGGACTAGTACTTTTGTCTAAATATAGAAACACAACTTTTAGTAGCAACTAATGTTATTGCTCTATATAAATTATAACTTGACATACAGGTAGTTTTTGTAATCTTGACTATAATACTAGATTTGGCGCGAAATTTTCGGAAAAAAATCAAATTTGAATATAATAGGCACCCATAACTCTTTAATATTTTATTTAAAAGTAACAAAGGTTTATTAACATACCTAATTAAAATTTTGAATAAAAAGAAACGAAAAGGTCAAATTCTTAGAAAAAAAAAACTTAAATTTTAGGTACTGAAACAAACAATACTGTCAAATAATCACTCTGAATCACTTCACTGGAATTACTGGAATCACTAGAATACAGCTCATCTATGTTTGCGTTGTTGTTGCGTCATAATTATTGATGCCATCGTAATGCCATCGCCATCATCATCCTCACCTGATGACACCTACACTTGTTGTTTTGACTGCATCAATGTTATTCGAGAAGCAACATTTGAGGATGCCTTGTTTAATAATAGACGGATTTAATTTATTCCGAAAGTACTTATTCTGCAACGTCTAAAAGAGTCGGTTCTGATTACCGCCGCATAACCATGCATTCCATTTACGACGGACAGGTTCCTTCATCGGCTTATTGAGAGAAACGTCTAGAGGTTGAAGTATGCGGATCATGCTACCTGAAATAATAACCAGATCCGATTTTGCGCTTTTCTTTTGGGTAGAAGCCATCTGATGACACCGAAATGAATCGGGCACCAACATGGAAGAAGGTTTTCCTGTACCATCCGGGTGATGTCCCCAAACTCATTTCAACTAATTAATGATCAGTGCTTCATCCATCCAATTATTCTCATGGATATGGACGTGGACACCTTTTGGAAGAATCCTTTTTTTTTTTTATAAATAATGTGCGGCTAAAACTTTCCTCCATCTTCGGTACTACATTCCCGCATGACAGTAAAGTGAGACTTCTCATGTACATTTGCTCGAATTGACACAGTTTTTTATCTATCACGTCTACAGTTCTGTTGTATGGCGTACCTAAAATTAGGGACGTTTGATTGGTGTTTCCAATCTGTGAAAGGTCATACACATGATCTTTTCTCAATTTTATTACTAGCTTTTGGAACTTCAAACGACTCTACACGATGGTGGTTCTTCTACTAACTAAAATCCTATGTCGTTTCATGAAACAGGCTGTTCATCTGTATGAAGCTTTGAATTAGTTTGCGTTCGCATAAGGTTTTTTAATGTCTAGAGCTTTCAGCCTAATTTCAGTACATGAAATCCCGCTGGCTTCGTGCCTCTTCTCCATGACCTACTCAGTAAAGTTTTTTTCTAGTTCTGGAAAACTAGGTCGTAAGCCTCGATTTGCCTTTTACATCCTAGGCTCGATTTTTATAGATTCTTTGCTTTTTCGCCATAATCGGACATTTGCTTCATTTATTGAAAAGCGACAACTTGCTCCTCGATTTCCGTGAGATTCGGCATATTCACCAATTGATCATTTTTATGCTGCCGTTTTTCTACGCTGTACAAATTTTTGCATTTGCTACAACCAGGAGCTACCACTATTGTAAGGGACCTGTTATTAAACGAACGCGTGTGCGATAGAACTGAACTGTGAATAGTGAATAGTGAATAGTGAACAAGTGGATGAATCACGGAGTGCAGATGTGCGCACGTTTGTTAGCCTGCTGTGTGTTATGTGTTAGTTTTTTTGCTGCGCGTTCGTTTTTTGCTGTGCCTTCGATGTGGAAAAAAATCACATTTTTACAAGGGTATAATAGGCACCCTCATTTTTTCGAAAAAAAGTGCGTATTATACTCCAGATTTTCCGGTAACAATTTATCGACACTTGTATGTCATTTAACAAAGAAAAGCTGTGGAATAAACTCGATTCGGGACAACCCTCCTGTATGTTTTATGTTGTGAATTATTTCTCTTCATTTGCTTTCTATGTAGGACTTTAAAGCCGATATTTTTTTCAATAGATATCATTACTAGATCGTTACTTCGTTTTTGCAAATCTTTTCTTGTCGTCCCTTTTACGTCCTTTGTTTACATATCGAACAGTTCATTTACGTCTGCGTTGGCTTCTTAAGACAATTCGTCTCATCGCTGAAGTTACATTGTCGTGGTGAGCTCCTCGAGCAAATTGCCTTCAAACCTACTTCATTATTTTTTTAATGTCTAAGTAACCAATTTTAAGCATCAAGTAACCACTTTCGCGTTTTCTGTCAACAACAAAAACAAGAGACGAATCAAGTGGAGAAAATGTTTCGTCTCCATCTGTCAACCTCCGCCTGCCTCCTGAATTTCCATCCACCTGTCTTGCCCAACTGCTGAGAATTAGTCCACGGCTAAGGGTGAGAGAATTTCAATTGCCTGTTTTAGTTTTGCAGTATATACGAAAGAAATGTTTAAACATATGCCTGACACGAAAGAAGTGTTTTGGATGCCGGACAACCATTTTAAGTTTCCGGTAAACGAAGCTTGGCGTCTCAAAATAGTTTGTTCAAAACGCATTCGTGGTTGGTATATTCCGAGGAGTTCCAAAGAGGAGTTCCTTGTAATGAACACTGTGGAAATGAGCACTCTGGATTGTCTTTGGAATCAAAGATGAGGGTCATCTAAAACATGCATTGTACTCGCTCGATACGTAAACCATTTACAAACTAGCAAACTGCTTTCAATATGCCTCAGCGAAATATCATATCATAAAGCGGACACGTTGTAGAGTGCGCGAAAATAAGAAAATAGCTGAAGGCGACAGAAACAGATTGAAAGCTATCATAAAAACTGTCTGGTTTATGTGGACGTCAAGAGATTACATTATAGTCACCAGGAGCAGGGTTATATAAGATTATCGGAACCCGAAGATAATAGTGGTAGTATTAGGGTTCTTCATTGTTAATTCTTAGCGCTTTGTCTTGTTTCGCTAAATCGTGCAGTTATGTACGGATACTGATGTGCACATTAAGATTTCTAAGAAGAGAAGAACGATGCACGCAAATATTTGAAGAAGCCCAGGAAATGAGGTCCGACGAAATAATAATCCTCTTTGAACTAGATTATTATTGAGTTTGGATGGAACCTAGAAAACAAGTTCATCGCTAAAATCTCTAGGCAGATTCAGGCAAAGAACACTACTGTAGAAATCTGTTCTTTCCTTTTGTAGATTTTGTCGACTTTTGTCGATTGAACACGCAGCTTTAAGTACGCTTCCAAGCTCATGAAAATGCCATAGCTAACATTGTGCTCTTGATTCCGGGAAGAACCAAAATGGACAAAAACAAAACTATCGAATGAATCTAAGAAAAAACTAGGAGCCCTACACTTGAGTTTTAAAGATCAGAAATCGTTGCCATCTGACTTTGGTAAACAAGGTAGATATAGATTCTTCTGAAAAACCATATACTGTTCTTTAAGCGAATGACGCATGTGATACAGACTTCTACGCAAATATACAAACAATGGTGCAAATTTCTCCAACTCTGCCTGTTTCAACACTGATTCGCGAACGAACGTTTTCAATGTTGAGGCGACTTAATGGAGCGTCTCACGTCGTTAGCTTTTCTCACAGTACACCGAAACATAAATGTCGATACTGAAGATCTAATTCAGCGTTTTATATCAAACAGAGCAAGATTAAATTTCATTCCTTAAAAACTTTAAATCTTTGTTTACGTAACTAAGTATAGTGAACACCTCCGATGGAAATTTTATAGCTACGCCCATGATTGACACTATATTTTGGGCTTATGGCTATGTCAGAGGATCCACTTATCTACCTGATTCTTAACTGCAATTTAAGTATCAATAAAACCTTTTTTAATATGCACTTCGAGCAAGTCCAGTTGACCAAAAAAATAGTCGAGTAAGTAATGTATATTGCAAACTTTCATATGCAGCGATCTATACACAGTTTAATTAAATAGATCTATACCCAGTTTAATTAAATAGTTGTGTATAGTT
>WYDF02317799.1:0-14607 GCA_009867245.2 Adranes taylori
ATGATATAATAGCGTTGGTGGAGACATGGGTGGAGTTGGAAAAATGGGAAGAAGTGAGTGAAAGATTACCACGACAACACAGGTGGGTGGTACAGGGTACAGGGCGGTACAAGGAAAAATGTTAAGGTTAAGGCAAGCGGGGGATAAAAGTGTGGGTAAGGGAAGGAATAAAGTCTAAGGAAGTGAGGATGGAGGTTTGGGAAGGGGTTAAGGGAATAGAAGTGGAGATAGGAGGAAATAAATGGCTCGTTGTGGTGGTGTATGTTAGTAGAGAATGGAAGGATTATATGAGACAGTTGGGGGACAGAATGGAAGGGTGGAGGAAGGAATACGAAAGAATTGTGATAATGAGAGATTGAAATGTGAGGGTGGGTGCGTGGAGGGGCACGAATGTAGGAGCGGATGAAGAGTTGGTCAAAAAGAAGTCGAATGATAAGGTAATATATGCGGAAGTGAGAATGTTAATGGAATGGCTGGACGAACAAGATATGGTAATGATGAATTGATGTGTGCAAGGTGATTGGGAGTGGGAGATAACATTCAGGGGGCATAGAAGTAGCAAGGTATGGGAATATAGGGAGGGAATTTAAAAAAGAATGTCAGAGAAACCTTAAGGAAAGTCAGAAGGGGAGAGAAAAAATGAGAAGAGCATGCCAGAGTAAAAAGAGAATGGAAGGAGGAAGGGAGGACATGGGGAGTTAAAAAGGAGGAAGAAGAGAGGAATATTATAAAGGGGTTGAAGACAGTGAAGGATATTTGGAGGTACCCAAGAGAGAAGGAAAGAAGGGGGAGAGAGAAAAGGCGGGGATCATAACGCTGAGGGCTTAGACGGAAAAGTGTAGGTAGAGAATAGTGGGGAAAACAACAAAGGGGAAGTAGTACATAACGGAGGTGGAAAGGACAGGGATGAATAAGGAATAGAGGAGCTAACTGAGGTCGAGAAAATAATACGGGAAATGGGAAAAATTAAGTTAGGTGGCGGAGGAGGGTTAAATAGGTTTCCGATTGAGGTGTGGAAGTATTTGAATAAGAAGGGGATGGAAGCTTTAGCAAGAAGTATGAATGTGGTATGGAAGGATGAAGAGATAATACCGAATGATTGGAAGGAGGGGGAGATAAAACCAGTATACAAGAGAGGAAATAGAAGTGAGGCAGATAGTTATAAGGGTGTGACTATAATTAATGGGTTACATACATTTTATGCCAGGGTGTTGAATGGTAAATTGCAGAAAGAAATGTAAGGGAAGAGAATACTATCAAACACGCAGGTGGCATTTGTGAGGGAAATGGTACAACGGATAACATAGTAACGTCAAATTATGTACTAAATAAGGGAGTGCGCGAAGGGAGGGAGTTGTATTTGTTGTTCCTGGACCTTAGCGCGGCATTTGATAGGCTGGATAAAGTGAGGTTATGGAGAAGGATAAAGCAGCTCAGAATTACGGAGAGAATATATGAGAATATAAGGCGGCTATATGAGGGAAATAGAGTCAGAACGAGAGTAGGAATGGATGTGTCAGAGCTATTTAAGCTAGAAAATGGGGTTAGACAAGGATGCCCTCTGAGTCCGAATCTATTTAATATATATGTGTCGGACTTGGAAGTGGTGTTAATAAAGGGGCAATCTGAGGGAGTATTGATGGGGAGAGAAAGAATATGATCATTGGCAAATGCGGATGTCATAGTTTGTATGGCGGGTAGCAGCGGGGAGACGAATGAGATGATAGAGAGGGTGAATACATATATGGGGAAAGGAGGGATGGAAGTGAATGTGAATAAGACAAAGGTTATTGTGTGCAAAGAAGGACGGAGAGAAAGTAAGAAGGATATATTTAAAATGAATGGTAGGATAATCGAGTGGGTGAATAAGTGGAAGTATTTAGGTTATATGATGAGTAGGACGGGGAGTGTAATGAAGCACGTGAAGATGATAGTGAAGGAGACGGGAGTAGCAGCAGAAAGGTTATGGAAGGTATGGATGAAGAATTTGGGGGATTCGGTAAAAATGAGGTTAATAATATTGAATATATGTGTAGAAAGTATGGTAATTTATGGTAAGGGCGGTAAGGGAGAGAGAACAGATTGAAAGAAGGATCGGGAAATACTTAAAGAGGATTTAGGGAGCGGAGAGGTCGACACAGGCGGAGATAGTCATACAGCAGGTCAATGGGTACAAGTGTTGGGTAAAAGGGGAAAAGAAGATGGCAAAATACGAAGAGAAGGTGATGCAAGGAGAGCCGGAAAGAATTGTGAGGAAGGTGTATATATGTGCGTTGAAGGCAGTGGGGAGAGGAGAAAAAAGGAATAGATGGGCAATGGAGCGAAAGGGAGTGTATGAGAGATGCGGGTGGTCGATGGGGGAATGGTATGATAGGATAATGAATGGAGGCGCATGGGAAATAGAAGTAGAGAGAAAGATGAAGGATGTGGAAATGCAGGAGAGAAGGAATAAAATAAGAGGATCGCGATATAATGCAAGGTATAAGGAAAGTAGGAGCGATGCCAAGTTATCTGGAGTCAGATATATGTATGTATGTGAAAAAAATGATAGCAAGGTTCAGGTGTGGGCGTATGGAGAGAGGGAATATTGGATGAGAGAGATGAAAGATAATGTATGATATGTGGAGGTATGTAGGAAACGTGGGAGCATTAGGCGAATGAGTGCGAATTGATTGGATTGTCGAAGCAGGAAAGGGATGAAGCAAGGAGGGGGTATTTAGGGCAGAGTGGTATAGGGAAGAAAATACTGAAAAAAATAGAGGAGAAGGTAAAGGGGATAGAAAGGAAGTAAAAGAAGCAACATATCAGGTCATTTCATCCCTGGGGTTTAGGTAGAGCGACTTAAAGAGAAAGGGGCATTGAATGAAAAGATGAAGAAAGGGAATTGAGGGAAAAGTTTAGGGATCAAGAAAAAAAAACAAAGAAGGATTGAAATACAAAAGATAAGGGAGAAATACGAGGAAGAATAGAAAAAAAAGTGGGGAAAAAAGTTTTGTTATAAAGTTTTGTCGTGGTTTTTTTCTGTTTAATGTTCATTTCGTAATTTTGTTTTGATAGGTTTAAGAAGAATGTTTTATTTTATATTTTATATTGTATTGGTATTGTTATTATCCGTTTGTGTAAGATTGTATGCCAATAAAGGTTAATTTAATTTAATTTAATTAATTTAATTTAATGTTTAAATATTCACCACAAAATCGCACCATTAATCTTCTGTAATTAACTGATATTAAATCTTTTAAAAAGTCTGATTAAAGCTATCAGATGCACTAAGATTAATTAAGAATAATCAGTGTAACATCTTGAATATGATTGACTTATTCACTGCGAAAATAAGATCTAACGCCCCTTGAAGCTGTCTCTCTCTTTCACCGTCGCACGCGCGTTTAACTTATGCTGCACGCGCGGTTTCCTGCCATGTTGTCACAATGATTTGAAAAATACATACATGTTACATAAGTTGTTCCAACAATTTTGTTGTAAGTGACAAATTGTCAACTTATGTAAATTTTGAATTTCTTATTCTACCGTTCCATACAGAACCTTAAACAGTTTATTGACAGCAGATTCTTGACAGCCATTTATTATTTTATTAATAAACACTTTAAGTATGTAAAAAATTAGGAAGAATTATATTAAAGTAGAAAAGTATGCTAAAAGATTCCTTGAAATTTCCTTGAAATCCTAAAAATTTCTGTTAAGCTAAATAAACACTAAATACATTTCGTGCCAGACTTTATAGTATCGACAATTTTTAAATCTATAGTTTATATAAATATCGTCCATTATGTATTTCATATATTTTTTGTTAATTAATTGGTATGTTTTAAATATGTCATAGTGCATTATACTATAAGACAAATACATATTAAGCAATAATTACAAAACATGACATGCAAAACATATCATACAAATAACTCATCTTGTATTAATATCCAAAAACATATTTTATAATTTAGCCACATGCGACCGTACGTGATATTTATGTGGTTTATGTTTCAGCTAAAAAATGTTACTACAAAAACGTACAGAGTGATTTCATTTTATATTTATAATCAACTAATAAATAAATATAATATTTATCCATTTTTTTTGTGTCATTGATTTTACATATAAATTTCCAAACATTTTATACGATCCATAATTAAATATATATATCTAAGAATCGAACATGTAGCCGCAAATTTTTTCATTCTAAATTCAGATACTTTTTTGTATTTTCCACATGTATTTTCCACATTTGTATTTTCCACATGTTCGCGAAATTATATTGACAAATTTCTTTGGTTTTCGAAATTAGTTTATCCTAAATAGGTTTTAGTCTAATGGTTTCCGCATTGGGCCTCTAACACTATCTATTTCAGAAACGTAAGGCACATGAACTAACTAAAGTTAAGGCACATACTAAAGTTAAAACTAACTAAAGTTAAGGTTACTTTAGTTAGTTCTATTTACTTTAATATATAACGTGATCCATAATGTATTATTAATTTAATTTATTACGTACCGGCTTAAAAGTCCATTATCTGGTATTGCTCGTCGTTTGTTATTACTGTTGTTTACGTGTCATTGGCGTTCCGGAATTCCGATTTGTATTGTTTTTTGTTCCCGTGTTGTCATGTTTTTTATTCTATTATCTGTTTTATTTTGTTGGTAGTTAGTTTTGCATTTTATGTAATATTTTAAGTGGATGTAATAGGCTGTCAAATTTGCATTGAATTTGTTCGTTTAATATGTTCTGGTTTATTTTGTGTTTAGATATTTCTATGTTTTCTTTGACATCTAAATTTTTGTGATTGCCTTTTATTACTAGCGCAGTTTCGTCTATTATTTTATTTTGATGGTCGTTGTTGAGTAGATGGTTTGAGAAATGTGGGAGTGAAATATGTCCGGTCTCCTGAGTCCGTATTGGTTCTCGCTGTATATTGTCTTGGCGTTCCTGTTAGTTTTTCCTATGTAAATTTTATTGCATGTGTTACATGTTAGTTTATATATTCGGCTTTGTTTGATCAGTGTAGTTTGCTTATGATGTAGTCGATCTATTAGACTATTTTTGGTTCTCTAAGCTATATTGTAGTTGTATGGTTTCATTAGTGTTCGTATTTTGTATGTGCGTTGTCACAAAATCTGAATGTTGAATATTTGTTTTCGTTTATTTTTTCTTGTATTGCATGTTCGTTTGTTTTCATTACTCTATTATTAATGTTTGTTATTTCTTGTGTTGCGTATCCGTTGTTTTTACCTATTTCTATTATTCTCTGTTTTTCTTTATTATGACTTTCTTATGTTGTTGGTATTGGTTTTACTCTGTGGAATAGAGAAATGAATGTAGCTTTTTTGCGTTGTTGTGCATAACTTGAATCTGAAAATATGTTGTTGTCTTTTAATGTTGGTTTTCTATATATATATATATATATCGTACTCCAGTTTGTTATTTGATTTGCTGATTTCTATATCTAAATTTTTTATCTTCTTGTTTTCTTTGGTTTCTATAATGAATTTAAGGTTTGTGTGTATTTTGTTTATTATGTTTTCTATAATTGTGATATTAATCTTTTTATTCTCGTCTTCTATTATACATAAGACGACATATTATCCATAAGATGTCTATGTATCGTCTATGTATCGTATCTATTTATTAAGAATATTTGTTTGTTCTATTAGTGCATCTATCATATTTTGTTCTAAGTTTTGTAAAAATATTTCGCTTAGCGTTGCCGATAGTGGTGATTTATTTCCAGCCCTGATTCCATTGTGTAGTATTTATTATTGAATTGAGAGTAATTTTGTTTTGTTATAATATTAAATGCGTTTATTTTGATTGTGCTTTTATTTTCTTTGTTGTTGGAGTTGTGTTTTTCTATCATCATCTTTGCTATTTCTATTACTTCCTTTGTAAGAATGTTTGTATACAAGTTGGTGATATCGTGTAGTTTTGTAGTTTATTAGTGATCTAATCGGTATATCTTTTTCTGTTTGTTTTTGACATTGGAATTGGTCTTGATGCTTTTGGATTTTGATTTATATATTAGTACTTGTTGGTTTTATTTATTTTGTGGTATGTTTTGTTATGTCTTGCATTTGTTTTTGATATTTTTCTGTTGGATCTTTCGATATTTCTATGCAATTGTTTTCATTTATAAATTCGTGTGTTTTTGGATTAGTTCATATTTGTCAAAACAACAGTAATCACATTAAATGAAATAACGTCATAAACCAAACAATACAAAATAATACTACAAACCTTACCCAAATTAATTTCACACCAGAACTATTATTACTAAACAAAGGTCCCAAAGATAACCTAAAATTGAAACTAGAAGAGAAAATAGAAATCATGATCGAAGATACGGAAATTACAATACACAACATTCCCACAGAAGAACAAGAATTCATGAGAAATTTCATAGCATACAAATTAAGACACATCATAACAAACAATAGGAAACACGAAACGCCCAACAATGACGAAAAATAATTTATACAATAATTTAAAAACTAAAAGAAAACAATGCCATTGTCACAACTGCGGATAAAGCAAAAATATTTATCTTAATTGACAAAGACGATTTAATTCAAAAGACACAAATTCATAAATGAAAATAATTGCATAAAAATATCGAAAGATCCAACAGAAAAGTATCAAAAACAAATACAAGACCTAACAAAACATATAACAAAATAAATAAAACCAACAAGTACCAATACATAAATCAAAATCCAAACGCACCAACACTGATTCCAATGCCAAAAATACATAAAAAAGATCTACCGATTAGACCACTAATAAACTACAAAACTGCACTATCATACCAATAGAACATATAAAAACTGAAATGGAGAAAAACATACCTAGCAAGCAGCTACCTAACAAACACAACATGAAAAACAACTCAGAAATAATAGATAAACTGAAAGGCATAAATATCACACCAGGCACTAAATTATACTCGATTTCGATATCACCAACCTATATACAAACATTTCTACAAAAGAAGTAATAGAAATAACTACAATGATGATAGAAGAACAGAACTCCAACAACAAAGAAAATAAAAACACAATAAACGGATTAAATATTATAACGAAATAAAATCACTTTCAATTCAATAATAAATACTACACAATGGAATCAGGACTGGCAACAGGATCACCACTATCTAATATATTATAGATGCACTAAACAAACAAATACAGGTACTTAAATGGATACTATACGTAGACGACATCTTATGTATAATAGAAGGCGAGAACATTAATTACACCATTATAAAAAACATAATAAATAAAATGCACACAAACCTTAAATTCACTATAGAAACCGAAGGAAACAACAAGATAAATGATTTAGATATAGAAATCAGTAAATCAAATAACAAACTGGAGTACAATATATACAGAAAACCAACATTGAAAGACAACATCATAAGCTTAGATTCAAATCATCATCAACAACACAAATAAGCTACATTCATTTCACTATTCCACAGACTAAAAACAATAACAACAACACAAGAAAATCATAATAAAGAAAAACAGAAAATAATAGAAATAGGTAAACACAACGGATACGCAACACAAGAAATAACAAATATTTACAATAGAGTAATGAAAACAAACGAAAATTCACTACAAGCAAAAAAAAAACAGATATTCAACATTCACATTTTGAGCCAAAGAAACATACAAAATAGCAAAACTAATGAAACCATACAGCTTACAGAACCAAAAATTATGTAATAAATCGACTACATCATAAAGTAAACTAGACTGACAAAGACAAACACAGTGGAATATATAAACTCCTTTGTAACACATTCAATAAAATATACATAGGAAAAACTTCAGGACAAGGTACAGAGAGCACCAATACGTACTCAGGAGACCAAAGATATATCACTCTGGAAATATAATGTTCTTCACACCTTACCATCTGTTTGTCATGCCTATAAAATCTCTCTCAGGTTTATATAGACATGACAAACAATATGAAATTAGGTTTAAGGAACATCTGAATACATTTAGGTTAAGTCGTCATCATAGATCAAATTACGCTGAACATATTTTAAGTTCAAAAACTTGTTCCTCTTTAAAACATGGCGTTGGAATTTTACAACTATTTCTTAGTAAATACTTAACTTTATTTCTGGAACAGGTTGATATAGATACTAGTTTAAACACTGCTAAGAGCTTGAATAAAGAATCGAATACTTTCTCCACAGGAATTTTTAGGATTGAGTGATAATTGACTGTTATATATTTTACTGTATGGCCCGTTTATGTTTCGTTTACTGGTTTAAGGGTTGCAGATATTATATGGCTAAGAAAATAGTCCCATTCTTGTCATTTAAGGATAGTAATAAAAAAGTTTACTTTGTTAGATAAATTATGTATTTCAATAGGGCAGCGATGCATCGTGTTATTGATGAAGCCACGTGTGAAATAAAAAAAAAGGTTAAGAAAATTAAAAATCTTTCAGAACTTCTTAATTTCTTTTGTACGTAATGTAACAACGCATATTATGAGACATACATTAAGCGGTATGAAAATTGTTTTAAGAAAAGTTTCAACATTTGTGCGAAACCCTGTTTACACAAGTTTTACATATTCATCCATATAATCATGGAACATAGTTTTCTGAGAGAAGTAAAAAAGTAATTATTGCAAACAAATAAGCAGGAAATAGTTACTTTCTGCTTTTTATTCTATGTTTGCGTTATATATACGACTTACAGTAAATACTAAATAAAGTGATATAAGAAATAAAAAGAGCTAAAAACCATGCGTAGATTTTGATGTAGAAAATATTTTTTTTAAATACATTTCGAATTGGTATAAATTATTATTTTATATATTTTGGTTATAATTTATCCAAAATATATTGGCGCATATTTGTAAAGAAGTACAAGGTTACACGACTACTGTAACCGGTAAAGTAATGCCGAGAGAAGAATTGTGTGTTACGCTTCCACAGACGGTGGAATTAATACCGAAATTTGCATTGGATTGTGTGAAGGGACCGTATCGGGTAAGAAGTGACGTACGGTTAGTTACACACAAGACACGCGTAATACAACAAAAGTTGACTGACGGCTTTCGTCTATAAATAATTAGATTTTGAATATTATTGTTCAGTTCCAATTTTGAGAACTCAAAGACAAGAGGCCACCATCAGCAGCTGCCAGCAGTAGACCGACCAGACAAGGCAGCCAAGCCGAGACAATGGACAGAGCGATAGCCAGCAACCGTCACCGAGATAATAGCACATTTGGGGAGCGATTATATATACCGTACACAATTCTATTAATCATATATAATTTTGAATAGCTTTGATTCTCTTGCTACCCTTCCATCAACATATCTCTTATACAATTAGACTGTATACTTCTAGCGAGTGCATACCACGGTTAGTTGTAGTCACTCAGCAACAGTGAAATTACTGCCAATCACAGTGTTACGCTCTTGTAGCGCTTCCTTTTCTTTTCCTACCTTACAAGAGTGTAAGAGTCCTACCTTACAAGAGTGTTACGCGCCTGTAACAGGCTCTTAAGGCTCGTACCTTTTCATTTATTCATATCGTGTATTTAGATTTAGCCCCCGCCTCAGCCAGCACTTATACATTATATTTTCAATTATTTGTATATTCTCTCCGCATTATAACTGTTTTATTATTTTATCACCGTATATTTGTATCATAATTATACACTTATACTGTTTTATTTGTACCGATAAAATATTGTTTTGTTTAGAAAAGGACCGCTATCAGTTACTGAACCTTCATTATTTCGTCAATAATTTAAATTGATATTTATTATTGACATTTAATTGTACATATATATTTCTTTCTTTGTTTATATTGTATAGAAGACAAACAAACGTTATTATGTTAAATCTTTAATGCTGTTTCATTAATTAGCAATTATAATCTTTTTCAAATGCTTCAAATGCAAAATGATTACGCAGAATACTTGTAGCTATCCTTAGTAAGTCATTGGAGACCCGTGGAAAAATTAGATCAGGTTCCAATGTGCCAATGTGAAGGATATAATATCTGTAATAATTAACATTTTTGTTTGCTCCATCTGTGACCATTGCTAGTACTCTTTGTTAGCGGCGTCGCAAGCGAGTGTTTGTCGCAATAGTCTGTTTTATTAACATGTGAATTAAGTTGTTTTCCTATTTTGTTTGTAAAAGTCCCGTTTCGTTGTACAAAATTTTCTACACAGAAATGAAAATTTTTAGAACATTTCTAATTTAAAGAAAGACGCGTTTTTGGAATCTTTTCCTCGAAAACTCTAAAATGTGAACTTGGGAAAAAGCGGAAGCATTAAGTTCATAGAGACGAAAGTCAACAAGGTGAAAGGAAAAACTATTTTGAGCAAAGCAGCCGTGCTTAGACACACACACCCATACGTCCTCTCACACGCACTCTCTAGCTTCACTACTCTTACAACGGAATTTAATTTAGAAAGTTTTTCGTAAACTCACGCAAAAGACGAGAAAGTAAGTCGGAACGCCACGCAGCGATCCGCTGCATGTGAAAGCGTGGCGGAAAGGGGCTAGAGAAAATGCAAGAAACATGATGGAATAGAATGAAGAATTTGAGACGAGAAACTTGTGCACATCTTCTACTATTGCTGCGCCTGCTAGTGTTTTGGTTTTGAGAAGGAGATGTATAAAGTTTCAGAGCCATAAAGGCTAGTAAACTGAGGTGTGCGTTAGTCTGCGAATAGTTTCAATATGTAGGAATGCGTAGGCATCCAGACGCTTTTAAGCTATGCTCCTAAAGTGAGGATTTTCTTTCCTCTGTACTTTTCGCATCGTGACTATTATTGCCAAAAAGAATACTATTGAGTTTCTAAATAATAAACAATAAAATATCAAGTAATTCCATTTCTTGTAGGATGCGAGAATTTTGAAATCATTTGAGCGTTTCCGTTTTAAGGGAAAAGAAATATTGGAAGTTTATCGTAGAAAAAATTGTAAATCTTGGTATGTTTTCTTTATCTAGCTTGGATGAATGATTGAATGAATACCTAATAACAAAATAATATTCATAATAAAACATAATAGAATAGGGTGAAGAACTCGCCCTTTCCATGGCGTTAATTGACAATTTTTTGTGGCTCTAGGGAAAGTCGTGGACTGGATATGCGATACACTGTTGAAGAGACTATTTTAGCATGTATCCAAAAAGTGCTAAACGAAATATGAAATAGGGAAATATTTGGTTCCCCCCTATTTTAAAAAATGTAAAATTAGAGATAGTTTTTAATATGTTTTGAGTACACAAGGTCTCATAAGGCATAAACATAAAATTTCAATTGTTACAGATTGGTACATCGTTATATTGGTGATCCTCATTAGAAGTTGACATTGGAAAAGGTTTTCTTTTGTAAGTGTTGTGAAAAGTTATCTTGCTATCTGTTTTTTCTTACCTTCCATGAATTCATATACCTAATTTGTTAGGGAGGACCAGGCACTTCCTATGATTGTAATGATGAGGACCACCAATTTGATAGAATGGCATTGATATTTCCATAAATCCCATAGCAAATCCTGATATTTACCGACTTTTTCTCGTCCCTTAATTACAATATTTTCATCACCGGAGATTCACCGAAAATTCTACATGAAATATATCCCACGTAGTGGAACCTAATAACACAATATCAGGTTAGTTTGCGGCTATTTAATGGGTTGTAGGAAAACCGTAGTTCCAAACGATTTTAACGGCGCCATTTTCAACTACGGTTTCAATATCCTTAGTGACGTAGACTACAACCTGGTCTATCTGACGTTGAATGACATTGATGGCAATATAGAAGTTTAAAGGCGACATTATGGCGCTGGATGTATTTAATTCTAGCGTTCACCGGGCAGGCGGGAAGAATATGAATTAGTTTTTCCGGTAGAGAAATGCAGGCATGGAAGTTCGTGTCTGTAACCTCTACGCCAATTATATTCTTACGGTACACAACCGTGTTTATGTCATCATCTTGGCCAACAAAAATAAATCCGTCCATCTCAAATCGCAGGCCAGCAGATTTTAGAAACCCGAATGTTAAATGTGGTGATAGTTCTAACTCGGCAATGATGAAATAAAATTGGCCACGCATAGATTTATCCCGACGGTGTTGTTTGAATATTTCCAATCCTGATTTTCAAACTGCGTTTTTGGCAGACTCGATATTTAAGTCGATCACGTTCGCTGCTTCACCACCATTGGGCCAAAGAATTGTCGAGAATGATAATCCGAGGGATTCGGTCCCTTTCCTTGAAGCCTTATGTACAAATGCCCCCATAGCCGCTAATTAGTGCTCATGCACAGACTTCATAAGAGGGTCATATACGTTGGTGATAATCCTGTTACCCATTCCTATTACCATGCGGCCATGGATTGACTTAATACTCAGAAGACCTCGACCACCTTCACATCTCGGAAGGTAAGCACGAGGCATGGAAGATCTAGCCTGGATGCTATGCATCACTGATGCATAGCATTCACTGATGCATAGCACTACTGGATAGCCTGGATGCATAGCATTCAGGCTATCCAGTAATTTATATGCATCACTTTTCTTATAGATCGGTCGAAAATTTTCAGCTCCACTTGCCGCCATTTTATGATATTACAACTATATAATTGTATCGGAATGGCAAGCACAATAGTGGTGACAACTTTGTTAGTTCCGCTTCACTCGGAGCGCCAAATTTTACCTATAGTGTTTATGTATTTTTTGCTAAGAGACTCCTAGATGTGGGCTTCATCCTCTTTGACATACTTTTGACTTGCAGTAGCACACAATGTTGGTCAATGTGCTTTTCTTTAATAATTACTAAAATTACTGTATTCGGTGTGTGGTGTCGAGATTTGATCTTTTTTATGATCTTCAAATTTCTGGAGTATATTTTCTCTCACTTGATATATAATCCACCCCACTTTGCAGTCTTGAAATCTCCTGTTGTAATTCCATTTATTGTAGTTTAATTTGTCCCTCCAGCTTCTTCCTCTTATTAAAGCAATTTCTACAAATTTGGGCCGCATTAACGCTTTCTTTCCGGTACTCATTCTAAGGTGGCCTTATATACATTTTGATTCATGTTTAAAAAGTTGGAATGAAGATAGATACTCTCTTCTAACATACAGTTAACCCTGGTAATATTTTTTGATTTTGGCAAAAATTTAGAAAACTGATGGTGTTGCCTTGTGTCCAAGTCCTCAATGATCCAGTGCGCATCATTGCGTAGTGGCCGGTTCTATGCAGATCTTGTTCGGGTAATTTACATGTTTATCATTATATTCCCGCAATAGCTGATACTGTTGCCTTTTTGGATAGGCCACGTAGTACCGAAGATATTGTTTGGACATACTTGAGTGTTGAGGATGCGAATCACCAGATCGTGTACATCCTGTTGATGTATCCTCTCTTAGCGGTTCACTTTATTCAAATCCTGATGCAACCTCTCTCTTCACTCTAGGCGCTCGGTTCCGGCGTTGGACTCAGTTCCTCCCTCGTTAGAGAACCTGCATTTCGAGTTACAGGCAATTAAGGAACCACTTTAATTTGATTCTATTTTACATTTGGTAACCAAATATGTAGTTTCTCCAGGGCAGTTAATCCAGAAGAAACCTCTGAGTTGTCAGCAGATCATTGTGGGTATGAGATCGTTTTCCTCCCCTGAGCAAATCGAATACGCGGCTACGCTATAATAGCCCAGCAGTTATTACCTGACTTTCATAACCGCCCTGCGATATTATTATGATTATTCTTCGAATTTTTGCTTTCACACTTTTTCGTTACTTTGGCTGGAAAATATTCACCTAATTCAGGTTATATAATCCAAAGGACTTAGGCCCTGTGGCTATTGTTGGCTGTCTCCAAGTACCTTTCTGACAATTCTAATGTGTCTAATATAGTCTTGCTTTGCATAATGGGGTATAAGTTTTCTCTTACATTCAAAATTTTTAACCTTCCAGTAGATTTTGCACTACTTCTCCAGTGACTCCTACTGTAATTGGGACCATCACCATTGTCTGTACATCCCACAGTCTTTCTATTTTGTGCTAACCAATAGCTATGTCTATTATAAAAGCTTGTTTTGTCTTCTTATCGACTAGAGCTATGTCCGTTATATTGTGTTGCATTGTATGATCAGTCTGTATTCTCCAGTTCCACATAATTTTGTAATTGTCGGTTTCAACCACTTTTTCCGGTGTGTATTTGTATTACGTTGGCTCATCAGTTACTGCTTCATAACGTTTCGATATTTAATTTCAAGTGCAATATTGTCTCGTGTAAATTTGGTTACGTGTAAATAAAACCTAGTAAAATTGATCACTATGAAATGGAGGTAGAGCTTGAGTATATATTCTAGAGTTTAGAGTGAGAAGAAAATAGACATTACACATGCTAGAGGAGGAACACTGTAGCAGCTCCAGAGAGATTAGACGCACCATAGTTCCTTCCCGTTTACTGGCCAACAGGAGGCGATGCCCCGGTTATGTGCGGCTGTATATATATATATATATATATATATATATATATATGTCGATCCCTAGAGGCGAGCGCCAGTGACTGTCCGGTTTGAACGTCTAAACACCCT
>WYDF02317810.1:0-14606 GCA_009867245.2 Adranes taylori
AAATTCTAAAAGCATTCCATTAATTACCAGTTCCAGGCTGAAGAGGATGATAAATCCTAAAGCCTCCTGTAAACAAATTCACCAATCTCCCAACAATATACAGTCCCAATAGGGAGTGGAGTTTTAGTTAGGGTAAAAATCCCACACTGTCGGATGCACGGGCATCCGGCGCCTCTTGAAGGTTTCTCCACTTCCTACGCAAAACAAAAAAAAAATCCCACCCTGATGGCTACACAATTCAAAGGCTAAAGACTCCAACGTCTACTGCTTAAATAAATAAATCACGCGCCAGTAGATAAATATCACATTAAATTAATAACATTCTTCTGTATAGACGCACAGCAGTTAAATTCTATGACGGAATAGCGCTTGAAAGATAGACATTCATAAGTTAGCCGCATAGAGACCTAACCAGTTTTAATTTGCGTATTTTATCTGAGAATACAGTTGCAACGATGTATCCACTTGAGTTTAGATTAACTGATCTATAGAAACATCACCTGATCTTTAGCTACATAGCTGTAGACAAAACAATGCAGGCGTTACTCTTCGCAACCCTTCGGTTGGATTCGGTCATAGGACCGCTAAAACAAACTCGGTGCGAGTTGAATACTCCAGAAATCTATCTAATTTAAAGCAGAATAGAAATAGACTGTTAACTCTTGTTCTGTCTTCTGCTGGCAAGCAGATCCCTTTGGGCTTCACGACAATGTTTAAGAGGAGATGCACTTTATTCTGGGTTATTCCGTTTTCACTTCTGTAAAGTCGCTTAGCAAGCGCTTTTACTCTTATCTCTAGTGTCCATTAAATTTCAAATAAGGAAAGTAGTTACGTTCGTGTTTCAATATGCTTAACTGATAGATTATCTTCAAGTGTCCGCCATCAATGATGCAATAATCTAAGCAACAAATAGATAGACAGATCGAGCTTTATTGGCATATATTTATAACGTAGAAACTTACAATAATCTTTCTAATCCTAGCTTACATCTAAAATTAAAACAATAAAAATTGAAGTTCAATTAACAAAGCAACATATTCCCAAAGCTCCATAACTTAATCTTTTACCCCATATCCTCTTCCAAGACAAGGAACGACGATCCTTCCAATATTTCCCCTAAGCCTGACACTATACTTTTACCTTTATCTTCTCATCTATCTTCACTTTCATCCAGTTTCACTTTAGACTATGTTTGCGGCCAGCAACACAGCCTAATTATCGCGGCAATGCCGCTGTCAACGACATGCTAAATTGCCACGGCATGCATTGAATGCCGTAGGTTTTCCGCTGTAAGTGCTCCTTTCCGAGGCATTCCGCAGATTTTCCGCGGCCTTTGGTTTAATTGCGTGGCCGGACTTGGCCGAATTCGACCAACTGCCGGACTTGGTCTAATTGCATCAGCTGTGTCAGAGACAGCAACATGGGCTAATTGCCTCGGCTTTGTCGTTGCCGGCGACACGTTAAATTGCCGCGGCTTTGGCGTAGCCAATGACAGGGGATATTTGCCGCGGGATTTCCCGGCTTTGCAGTGCCTTTTCCCCACCTTTTCCCCGCCTTTTCCCCGCCTTTTCCGCGGCCTTGTCGCGGTCTTTCCGAGGCATTTCCGCGTATATTCTTCGACTTTTCCGCGGCTTAACTGTGGCCTTTGCGCGACCACCTAAAAGGACAAATTGCCGTCGCATTTTCGCGGTTTCTGCGGCTTTCCGCGGGTTTCCATGGGATTTCGTATGCAGAGACTAGGTCAAATTAACGCGGCTTTATCGCTGCCAGCAACATGTCATAATTTTTTCAATAAACGTTTCCTAATACATGAACGCACAACTGAGTGACTCGATAAATTATCTAGGTTTTAGCATCTAAGAAGTGATTACATTTACTATCGTTTCTGGCTTATATTTTACCAAAATTGGAAATTTTGGTAGAATATAGCCTTTTTTAGAATTTGAATACAAATTAGAGTAGTAATATAAACTGCTGGAAACCCTAATTTCCAAGATTTATGAAAGACAATATTTTGAAAACTGGTATAAAAAGTACGTCCCTGAGACGTCACTTTAGTAGTTATGTTACGAATTATCAGTTCAGAAAACTGTACTGGCCTCAAGGTACGTTTATTAGTTTATCAATATCTTTTGGACCTGTTGGAAGTTGATGAAGATACTACTAGTCAAAATTGTATTTAATAAAAGTAAGACAGAAAACTATAAAAAAGTAGAAAGAGAAAGGCAGAAAACGTAGTAGCAAAGTGGCGAGAGAAAAAATAAACGGAATAAAAAATTTTGTGCTAAAAATTTATGTAATACCTAAAAGAAGAAGACGCAAAAGGCATAACATATGTGGATAAGTTTTAATAGAAAAAGATCAGAATGTATTTTTTCGAAAAAGAAAAGAAGTCTACGACACGGCACACGCCAAACAACCAGTCAAGCATTTATTCAAGCAGTCAGCTGCACGAAGCTAACTTTTACCTCGTTGCGCTGGCTAACAGTTAAAAGAAAGGAGCGTTTGTTAGGGTCCCGTGCGTGTATATGGGACGAGTTCGCTATGAAAATAGCGCAAAAGAACGCGCCAATATATATGTATATATAACTCTAAGTTGGATGAAATCGGGCGGAAACTGTATAAGGAAAAGTTCGCTGGCCTGAAAAATCAGCTTCTAGTTTTATTGAATTTGTAATGTTACTTTAAGATAAAAGATCTAAAGCAAACAGGTTTGTATTTGCACAATCTATGGAATTTTTAGATCTGTAAGTTTTCAGATCTTGTCCATGTAAAACTGGCTTATAATTAAATTACTTAATGCAGTAGAAAACACGCAATGGAGTGTTCAAATCTTATTAGAAGGACTAGAATATGGTTACCTTATATCAAGTTTTAGCCAGCAACTAAGAAAAATTGTAAAAAACCAACAATGCTTAAGACTTCAAATACAGAAAACTGGAGTATGATGGTTTTTAGAAAGCCAAGTCTCTAAAATTAGGGAATAAATTGAAAATAAAATTAAGAAACTTTCAGTGGCATAGGAATCAAAGTGTTATGATTGTCGCAGGAATATTGGTGAATTACCAGGCACTGCTCAGCAAGTTTTGAAAAAAATACTAACGGAAGTTTTTACAACCGAAAACCTTTTTATAGGGTAACAAAAACCCGATATAGAATGATACATATAAAACAAACCATCTAGCAACTATATACAATCAAATTAACGAATTAAAAAAGAACATGACGACAACGCAATCAAAGAATAAGACAACAAATAAAACTTGTGGATTAAATATCAAATAAATTTTCTTCTTGTCGAACTCCATTGAAATTGGAATACAATTTTCAACTGAGTTTTGCGTCGATTCATTCTTTATGTGTTGACGTATGATTTAGATTGTGACATGATTTTCTTTTGTAATATTTAATTACGTTGCGCCTTTTAGTCATTAAATAAACCAAAACCTATTAAACAAACAAACAGAATATTAAATTAAGCCCACATAAAATGTTACATAAAAAGCGAACCATCCAGCAATTCTACATAATCAAATCAGCGAAATAAAAAAGAACATGACGACAACGCAATCAAAGAATAAGACAACAAATAAAACTTGTGGATTAAATATCAAATAAATTTTCTTCTTGTCGAACTCCATTGAAATTGGAATACAATTTTCAACTGAGTTTTGCGTCGATTCATTCTTTATGTGTTGACGTATGATTTAGATTGTGACATGATTTTCTTTTGTAATATTTAATTACGTTGCGCCTTTTAGTCATTAAATAAACCAAAACCTATTAAACAAACAAACAGAATATTAAATTAAGCCCACATAAAATGTTACATAAAAAGCGAACCATACAGCAATTCTACATAATCAAATCAGCGAAATAAAAAAGAACATGACAACACCAACACTTAAAAGAACAAGTTTTTTGAAATTAGAATTCTATTTTCAAGTGACATGCGATTTTATTTAGTAATGTTTTTATACGTTGAACTTTATAATCGCTAAATGAACAAGACATATTAAACAAACCAAAAAGAATGTTAATTCAAACCCACGTAAAATGTTACCAAAAACCAAAAAATGTTACCAAAAATCAAACACTATATAATCAAAATAGCGAATTAAATATGAACTTGGACGACAATGCAGCAAAAGAATAAACAACATTTATTTTAATTAAAGATCGAAAAAGAGAACACAAAACAATATTCATGAGGAACAACCCCATCTCTAGCCAGAGATATTCCCATTGCAGGAAGACGCATAGTGGATCATTATAAGTTGATGCTAGGAGTTTGCTGAGTTATTTCCACTGAAGATATCAACCAGAGTTTTCTGTAACAATACTGTGGCAAATCAAATTGAAAAAGAACTTCGACAACACGACAACGCAAAGAAAAGACGACAATAGAAGACGCAACAATAGAATATGACAACAAATAAAATATCAAATAACCTTCATTCTTGCCAAATTCATTCGACATTAGAATTCGAAGTGCGGATAAGACAAAGTGAGCAACGACAATTTTCCCTCCACATTGTTTTCCTCATTTTGTCTTATCGTTGATTTCCGCTCGCTGTTGCATGATCACTTTCAACAGTGATTATTAACTAATATAGATTAACCAACGTACATTAACTTACTTTGTGTACAGTTTTGTAATCACATTCCGAACACTTGAAAATCTTCTCGTCTAAATGAGTTCGTTTGTGTCTCACAAGATTTTGTTTTTGCAAGCATTAAATAAGTTTTTTTCTTGTGAAGTTTTATAACCATATTCGGTACACTCAAAAGGTTTCCCTCCGCTATGAATTTGTTTGTGAATGAAAAGCCTTGCTTTGTATACAGTTTTGTATTAACATACTGTACACTTGAAAGGCATCTTGTGTAAATGAGTTTGTGTTGTACAAGACTTTTTTTGCAATGTTTTATAACCACATTCCGAACACTTGAAATGTTTCTTTTCGCAATAAGTTCTTTTGTGGATTAAAAAACTGTCGTTGTGTGCAGTTTTGTCAACCAAAACATATTAAACAAACAGAACAATTAAATGCTAAATAAAAAACAAACTATGTGCCAACGCTATATAATCAAATTATCGAATTTTGGAAGAACTTGACGACAACCCATCAATAGAATATGACGTCAAATAAAACATGTTAATTAAATATCAAATAACCTTTATTCTTGTCAAATTCATTCGACATTTGAATCCGAAGTGTGGATAATACAAAGTGAGGAACGACAATTTTCCCTCCACATAGTTATTCCTCACTTTGTTTTATCGTTGATTTCCGCTTCGCTGTTGTTTGATCATTTTCAACATTGATTATTAATTAATATCGATTAACCAATGAACACAAACTTACTTTGTGTACAGTTTTGTAATCACATTCCGAACACTTGAAAAGCTTCTCGTCTAAATGAGTTCGTTTGTGTCTCACAAGATTTTGTTTTTGCAAGCATTAAATAAGTTTTTTTCTTGTGAAGTTTTATAACCATATTCGGTACACTCAAAAGGTTTCCCTCCGCTATGAATTTGTTTGTGAATGAAAAGACTTGCTTTGTACACAGTTTTGTATTAACATTCTGTACACTTGAAAGGCATCTTGTGTAAATCGGTTTGTGTTTTACAAAATTTTGTTTTTGCAAAGATTTATAACCACATTCCGAACACTTGTCATGTTTCTCTTCGCAATAAGTTCTTTTGTGAATTAAAAAACTGTCGTTTTGTGCAGTTTTGTCAACCAAAACATATTAAACAAACAGAACAATTAAATGCTAAATAAAAAACAAACTATGTGCCAACGCTATATAATCAAATTATCGAATTTAGAAAGAACTTGACGACAACGTTTCAATAGAATATGACAACAAATAAAACATGTTAATTAAATATCAAATAACCTTTATTCTTGTCAAATTCATTCGACATTAGAATTCGAAGTGGGTTAAGACAAAGTGAGGAAAGACAATTTTGCCTCCACATTGTTATTCCTCACTTTATTTTATCGGTGATTTCCGCTTCGCTGTTGTTTGATCATTTTCAACAGTGATAATTAACTAATAGCGATTAACGAACGTACAGAAACTTACTTTGTGTACAGTTTTGTAATCACATTCCGAACACTTGAAAAGCTTCTTGTCTAAATGAGTTCGTTTGTGTCTAACAAAATTTTCTTTCTGCAAGGATTCAATAAGTTTTTTTCTTGTGAAGTTTTATAACCATATTCGGTACACTCAAAAGTTTTCTCTTCGCTATGAATTCGTTAGTGAATGAAAAGACTTGCTTTGTATACAGTTTTGTATTAACATACTTGTACACTTGAAAGGCATCTTGCGTAAATCAGTTTGTGTTTTACAAGATTTTGTTTTTGCAAAGTTTTATAACCACATTCCGAACATTTGAAATGTTTCTCTTCGCAACGAATTCTTTAGTGGATTAAAGAACTGTCTTTGTGTATAGTTTTGTAAACCATAACATATTAAACAAATGAAACAATTAAATGCTACATGAAAAGCAAACTATGTGCCAATGCTATATAATCAAAATATCGAATTTAGAAAGAACTTGGCGACAACGCAACAATAAAATATGACATAAAATAAAACATGTTAATTAAATATCAAATAACATTAATTATTGTCAAATTAATTCGACATTAGAATTCGAAGTGCAGATAAGCCAAAGTGAGGAACGTAAATTTTCCCTCCACATTGTTATTCCTCAGTTTCTCTTATCGTTGATTTCCGCTTCGCTGTCCTTTGATAATTTTCAACAGTTATTATTAACTAATAGCGATTAACGAACGTACAGAAACTTACTTCGTGTACAGTTCTGTAATCACATTCCGAACACTTCAAAAACTTCTCGTCTAAATGAGTTCGTTTGTGTCTCACAAGATTTTGTTTTTGCAAGGATTCAATAAGTGTTTTTATTGTGAAGTTTTATAACTATATTCGATACACTCAAGAAGTTTCTCTCCCCAATGAATTTGTTTGTGAATCAAAAGACTTGCTTTGCCTATAGTTTTGTAGTAAAATTCTGTACACTTGAAAGGGATCTTGTGTAAATCAGTTTGTGTATTACAAGATTTTGTTTTTGCAATGTTTCATAACCACATTCCGAACACTTGAAATGTTAGTCTCCGCAATGAGTTCGTTTGTGGATTAAACAACTATCGTTGTGTACAGTTTTGTAAACCAAAACATATTAAACAAATAGAACAAGTAAATGTTACATAGAAAGCAAACCATGTATCAACGCTATATAATCAAATTAACGAATGAAGAAAGAACTTGACGACAACGCACAAAGAATATTATAGCAACATATCAAATATCAAATACATTTTTTTCTTTTGAAATTAGAATTCTATTTTCAAGTAAACTTTGCGTCGACTCATATTATGACACACGACTTTCTTTTGTAATATTTTCTTAATCTGAAGTTCATAGTCGTCAAATAAACCAAAACATATTAAAAAACAAATAGAATATACACTCAAATCCACATTAAATGTTACATAAGAATCCAACCATCTAACAACTCTATATAATCAAATAAAACATTTTAATATAACAAATTTAACAAATAAAACATTTTAAGTAAATGTGAAGTAAATTTTCATCTTGAATTTTACATCGACACGTGCCTTGTTTGTTGATGTATGATTTATATTGTGACGTGATTTTCTTTTGTAATATTTTGTTACGATGCGCATTGTACCCACTAAAGAAACCAAAATATATTAAACAAACAAACAGAATATTAATTAAAACTCACATAAAATGTTATATAAAAACAAAAAAGAACATGATAACAATGCAACAAAGAACATGAATGATAACACCTAATTAAAAAGCAAGCAAATTATGTTCTACTTGAACTTAAGTAATAAAACAATTTGTTGTTTTCTTTATGCATCCTCTGTTCAAGTGCTACCCTGTTTCTTTGCGTATCTTTTGACTATTCTACCTCAAAATTCATTCAGCGTTCATCCTACATCGATGTGACATTA
This sequence comes from Adranes taylori, assembly GCA_009867245.2. Taxonomy (NCBI): domain Eukaryota; kingdom Metazoa; phylum Arthropoda; class Insecta; order Coleoptera; family Staphylinidae; genus Adranes; species Adranes taylori. The sequence continues at coordinate 8,019 of WYDF02317810.1, forward strand.
TCGATTTCCATCTAAAGTTGGGCCATTTTTCGAATTGACCAGAAAGTATTTCACCAAAGTAGAGGAAAAGAAGCGTAAGACTCGACATAAGGACTTCCGATGTTTCCTTTGTACGAGCGAAATCTTTTTGATAACGCATCCAAAGGTGACATTTTCTCAAATTCTATTTTTTCGTCTACACTTAAAAAACTTTATTTAATATTACTTTAAAAACATGATAGTGTCCCGTTATTAATTCCCTGTAGTTTCTTCCGCGCATGTATCTGTTTAAATTTTCCAGTCATTGATTGATCTCCTAGAAACTGGGGAACAAACATTGTTTCCTGTTTCTCACAATAGTTCGCTAACTAAGTAATTGGCGCTGGAAGTTAGTATTAAAGCGTTGGAACCTGTTCCCCAGAACTAGAGAGTGTCTTAAGTCACTAATTCGGTAGGGTTGGATAGTTGTTACTAGCCTCAGTGCTAGTAATTCCGCGGCCCATACTCTACTAAAGTATAAAATTATATTTTTTACTTTGAGATTTAACACTTGTTGTACAATTGGTACAGACTATTAATTCATGGGGAGCTATGTGGGTTCGTTTGAAGTAGATATTGGGGTGGAGTTAGGTTAGCATATTGTGGCAGCAAGGCATTAGATCTATTGATACTGACGATTAAATTGGAGACACTCAGCGACCAGATAGATGGAAACAACGACGAGACAATAACAACGGCGACAAGCCAACAACAAACTGAAACAACGACAAGCTCAAACTAAAAGGGGAGTTTATCAATTAGCAAATTTTTATCAATTAGCAATACATATAGTTCCCTCATAGTGTTATTACCCATCTTGTCTCATCGTTGATTTGCGCTGTGCTGTTGATTGATCACTCTGAACAGTAATTAACCAACACAAAGTGTCTTTGTGTACAGTTGTAATCACATTCCGTACACTTAAAAAGCTTCTCTTCTAAATGAATTCGTTTGTGTGTTACAAGATTTTGTTTTATAAAGTTTCATAACCATATTCCAAACACTTGAAAAGCCTCTATCCGCTATGAGTTCCTTTTGTGGATTAAAAAACTTTAGTTGTGTTGAGTTTTGTCATCACATTCCGTACACGTAAAAGGCTTTTCCTCTAAATGAGTTTGCTTATGTCTTACAAGATTTTGTTTTGTGAAGATTTATAACCACATTCGGTACACTCAAAAGATTACTCTCCGTTATGAATTCACATGTTAATAAAAAAAATCTGCTTTGCATACAGTTTTGAAATCACATTCCGTACACTTGAAAATTTTTTCTTATAAATAAGTTTGTTTGTGTCTTACAAAATTTAGTTTTTGCTAAGTTTCATAATTACATTCCAAACATTTGAAAGGTTTCTCACCGCAATGAGTTTGTTTGTGGATTAAAAAGCTTTTGTGGTGTTCAGTTTTGTCATCACATTCCGTACACGTAAAAGGCTTTTCCTCTAAATGAGTTTGCTTATGTCTTACAAGATTTTGTTTCGTGAAGCTTTATAACCACATTCGGTACACTCAAAAGATTGCTCTACGTTATGAATTCGCATATTAATAAAAAAATGTGCTTTGCATACAGTTTTGAAATCACATTCCGTGCACTTGAAAAGTTTCTCGTATAAATAAGTTTGTTTGTGTCTTACAAAATTTTGTTTTTGCAAAGTTTCATAATTACATTCCAAACATTTGAAAGGTTTCTCACAGCAATGAGTTTGTTTGTGGATTAAAAAGCTTTTGTGGTGTTCAGTTTTGTAATCACAATCCGTATACATGAAAAGCTTCTCATCTATTAGAAGATTTTATTTGTGACAATGGAAAATCAATAAATTCCATCAAATAATGTAGCAATTTGTAAGAGGCAGTAAAAGCATTTTCCTGTTGTTAATACTGAGGCTATTATTTCTGTGCTTCCATTGCGAGTTTCTAGTAGTAGGTTGTAATCCACTATATTCGGGTGTGATTAGTTATACTTACATACAGGTTTATACGCCACCCGTAAACTTCATTTTTAATACGAAGGTAAATATAAAAACTAGTAAGCCACATTTAAATAAATGTTAAATAATTGTTAACTTGTTGAAAAATGAAACTTAGTTACATTGAAACAAAATTACTTATTCAGATAAAACCAAAAAAACTTAAGGTGTACAAGTTCATAATCAGGATTTATAATAAAATATTTCTCACATCTGTACATCAGCCATACTTTTCACAACAATTAACAGCAACAAAGCAATAAATATGCGTTATAAACTTAAGACTGGATTTGAACAAAATATAAAAACTTCTGAATACGAGAGAAGTCCTAAGTTACGAGGGAAGTCTGTTGCATCCCACTTCTGTTTGTTAAAAAGTCTATTACTTTAATTATTTTTCTATTAGGTCCCTCTCTCTCTCTCTCTCTCTCTAACTAGTAGAGCACAAAACTTATTTGCGTAAAAACAATACTCTACTGTCTCTTTTTACGCACTCCTTCTCCTTCTCTGTCTCCTTCGTTTTTAATTTCTTTTCGCCGCGACAAGCGTTTTTGCCTCGTTCGCCGATAATGTGACACCTGCACGATGAAATTATTATGCGTGTATATTTCAGATTGAATTCTCTTTTAGATCATCTATTTAAAATATTTAAAGATCTCTACAATAGAATCTCAAGAAGTAAATACATCTAATATCTTTTGGAGTTACAATATGTACATAATATTCCTGCTTTTAAAGTAAATAAAAATATACAACACAACATTCCGTAAACTCATTCTCCTCTAAACGAATTTGTTTCTGCCTTACAAGAATTTGTTTTTGTGAAGTTTTATAATCACATTCCAAACACTTCAACGGCTTCTCTTCGCTATGAGTTCGTTTTGGAATTAAAAAACTTTTGTTGTGTTAAGTTTTGTAATCACATTCCGTACACTCTCTTATAAATAAGTTCGTTTTGTTTTATAAAATTTTATTTTTGTGAAGTTTTATAACCGCATTCGGTACACTCAAAAGGCTTCTCACCGCTATGAATTTGTTTGTGAATAAAAATACTTGCGCATGCAGTTTTGAAATTATATTCCGTGTAACGCTTCTCTTCTGCATGAGTTTGTTTGTGTTTTAGAAGATTTAGTTTTGTAGAGTTTTGAATCCACATTCTGTGCATTCAAAAGAAATTTCTCCTATATGATTTCCAAATGGTATTAACCAACTTTATGTTTTTCAAACCAATACTGTTTTGACAACCGATGAAATTATTGTGCGTGCATATTTCATATAGAATGCGTCTCTACTTTCTTTACATCATTTATTTAAAATATTTAAAGATCTCTACAATAGAATCTGTAGAAGTGAATACGTCTAATACCTTTTGGGGTTACAATATAATATGTTCAGAATATTCCTGTTCTCTAGAGTCATGAATTTTCTAGACTGTTTTAAATTGGGGACAATGCATACCTTGCAGCCTGTTCATGTTATTTATACAAAACAGCTTATAAGTATTTCTTAATTATAAATAATTCCGTTGCGATGAAACTATAACTTTCATATCGCAATATTCTATAGAAAAACTAACAAGATTCTATTGAAAACTCTAAGAAGCGCACGCAAAAGATAAAAAAAATATATTGGCCATTGTTCGATAAAAGAATCCACTATATAGCTTTAGGCATACTTATTCCTTCGACAATTTGATAATAGACCGATTTTTCCCCTTTTCTTTTATAGTCGCATACGAACGGCTCAAATTTTGTCTACTACTAAAGTATATGAAAAAAGCCTCCATATAATGAGAAAGAGAGAAAGATAGGAATAGAAAGATTCAAGGAAAAGGAAAGAAAAACAGAAAATTCGTCTTAAACTTCTGATGAAAAAGGTCGACGTAGATAAAAGGACGCATATTATTAGTCGTTTGACATATTTACATCGATGATTTTTCATAAAGGATATTGTATTATTCCTTATAAAGGAGATTTATACATCAGTATAGCACAGAGATGTATATATTTAATTTAAAATCAACAACTTTAAATGCCATTAATTAAAGATCTTAATGACCAATTGGTATTAAAGTATTGTAATGCCATAAGATATTGTAGGTATTCAATACTTAGGATTCTATTGAAGAGATTTTATATATTTGAATTATTCAAAGGAAATAATATCTAAATGTTAGAAACTTATTAAAATCAATAAATTCCATAAAACACTATAGCTATTTGTAACAGACAGTAAAACATTTTTCCTGCTGTTAAAACAGAGGCTATTATTTCTGTGTTGCCGTTGCGAGTTTCTGGTAGTAGGTTGTAAATAGAATTATCTGTAGTTTAGATTTCCTGGTGTCAAATGGTCAGTAAAATGTTCCGAAGATGCTCTAAGGGTGGCATATTGTCATATTCGCTTAATATGATCTTGAGATTACATTGCTTTAATTATTGACGAGCCAAAATAATCTGATGTAAAAATGGGTTGATTATCGTTGATGTAATTAAGTTGCTAATATTATTTTTCAACTTACCTGACGTTGGGGGATGATAGATTAGCTTGCGTAGCATTTATTTGAGTGAAATTAAATACTGTTAGATCAATTTCGGGCTATTCAACCGAAAATTATATCTGAGTGTTCGCGTTGCGAGTTCCAATTTGCATGAACTGTTCCTAGTAAATGACGAATGAAATATTAAGTCACTAGCAAATTGTGCAATGCTGAATACCTCTTAGTAAAATTCTTAGGTTGGTAGGGTCCACTTTAGTTCCGTTATGGTTTTCTAAATTATCAGAAATTCAAAGCTGTTGTTTATAATAGTAATTCGTAAATATCAGCTGAGGAGAATTACTAGTCGACTCGTTGGTAACTCAATTCAGGTCCTAGTGGGTCTAATTTATTTGTAAGTGTTTTGGTTGATATCATGTAAATCGTCAGTCATTAATTTTTGCATTCAAATATTTAAATTTCTTAATATGTAACTGTTACTACTTGGGTGCTAAACACAACTGGGAAGGGGAAAATAGCAAGTTTCTCTTCTGTTTTAGTTTTCTTTGATTGCTACGCTTTATAAATGACGTTAAGTTATTTTCGTTACTTCGTTTCTCTTTTTCCGGCATCTTTAGATAAATCTATATTTTAAATTTTTTTATTTGTTACTCGACCCTGGTAATTATTTTTCTTTGTTTTATGTTTCATCTCAAAACTTTTTTCTCTCTTTTAAATATTGTCTTTTACTTTCATTTTAAGTACTGCGCGCTTTTGCCACATGTAAATTTAAAACACTTGACTTGCAAGAAGGCTACGAAAGTGTAAAACTATCACCAGACTAGAAATTAGACATCATGCATATAATACTGATAAATGTTCTTATAAACCCTTATATTGGTATGAAACTGCACAAAAACTGGCAAATATGGACAGGTCACGGTCATTATATTTTATTACAACGACATGTATGAACATTCTTTATATTAAGTGAATGATCGGTTTAGATCAATGATAATTAGTAAACTTTCATTGACTTTTAACTGGGTGTAGTATTATTGTGCATATACATATATGTATGTGCATTATTTTTAAAATTCAATATATATTTAATTCTTAAATTAATATCTATACATTAATTAAGATGTATGAATTTTAAATTGTCGAAACTCGTTAGTATTTCTTGATATTTTCTTGGTCAGTGTAACCTTATATTCCTAATAACAATTGTAGCCATTACCCTGCTTTACTCATTAAAATATTGTCACCGTATTAACTATACATTATATGTATACATACTCCTAAATCCTAATATCCTTTAATTATCCTTATAACAATTATACTCTAAAATTTATATTGTCATAAATTTAAATTACTTTTCGAATACGTAACTTATCTTTGCATGAATTACTATAGTACGATAATAATCAAAAAGATCTGTCAGAAACTTTTGAAATTTACAGCGAAATCGGTCCATTGTAAAACTTCTTCATGCATGTTGCTACTCTAATATAACTTATCGCTACGGAAATAATTTTATGTTTTAAGAACATTCCAAGTATTTCACATACATACATACATACATTTCGCATCCTTTTATCCGCAAGAGAAAAGGTTGGAATTTTCTCTGACAAGAGGTAACATATCTTTTCAAGAATAACTCTATGGCACTTATATTGCCACAGAGTCATAAAAATATTTTAAAAAAATTATAAAGGTGAAAGTAGTATTTCTACAAGTATTTGTAATATTTCAGAAGCTAGTTTTATGGTTAAAAAGTTTTAGATTACAGTAATCAGTTTCCTAATATCTGAAAAAGTTTTTCCTGATTTTTTCCCGAAACCCAGAAAGTATGTGTTATCGACTGATTAAATTAAAATAAATAAAATAAAAAAATTTCACCAATAATAAATTATATTTCTTATTGGTGAAAGAACTTATTTCGGTACGCCACTCATAAAATAGAAGAAATTATATTTGCACACAAACTAACATTGTTTAAGACATCGTTATCCAGAGCTCGGTAAAACCCAAAACCATACCTGTTTTCATAATGGACAATAAGCGTACGTGACTATTGTTTTATTGCGGAGCTTAAATATGCAAATAGATAAGGGTGTATGTACTACCA
>WYDF02317832.1:0-28120 GCA_009867245.2 Adranes taylori
ATACAGATTAATTTTCTTATATTTTAAATTATATTTAATGTGATTGGTGAGGCTGTTTCTTATTTTGACTGAGGAGAGTATTACTTACATATATTTTGATATTATTAGCAATAAAATACCATGGGAACATTTAGTTAGTGAGCACTGTTTGTTTGAAATGTAACAATTTCTAATTCGACGTGCATACAGAGAAGCGCTACCTGCGATCAGCATTACTAACAACAACATTGTTTTATCATTGTTTAGGTGGGGCGTGGAAGCTCAGGGGTTCCCCATATAGCACAAATTTTTGAATGTTATGTACAGGCGCGTATTGAAATATTTATAATGTTATTACTCGAATTACTAGAGAGTCAACAAATATCGTAAATATAAGTATTTTAAATTCATAGAATCGGTAATGAATATTTTTTTTTATTTAAATCATTTTTTATTTATGATATAATTATGTAATAATTTTATTTCTAATATTTCTAAACAGTACATAGTAAATTAATAAGAAGAATGAAAAAATGATCTGACATCAATTTTTCTGCGACCCCTCAAATAGATTTCGTGACCCGCTGGGGGTCGCGACCTACATTTGGATTTACTGGTGTAGATAATTGCTATTTAAATGGCTTTTTAATGATTTCATACCTAAAACAACTAAATCCTTGGAGGAACGAAATAGTATCAATTAGTACAAAAATGAATTCCATATTATATTATATTTAATAAGATGTTCTATTTGAGCGATAATCGTATATCAAAGATCTTGAGTTAATGTACACAGGATACATATATAATTTATATTCTCTGTTTTGTTAACATGTACAATTTGTTAGTAACTATAATAAACTTTTCAATACCTTCGAAGAAACTAACAAAACTTAAATAATATTAGGACGGCCGATTTAATGTAGAATTTTTTGTTTTTTCTTTGTTTTGAATTGTACTATTACTCATATACACTATTACTCATATAAAGGTACAGATATCAAACACGCGAAATGTTGTACTAAATCATACTTTTATTAGTATTGAACAAATTTAGGCAGCTCTTAAAAAGAAAGCAAATTTTATGAATGACATTTCTTTATCATTAATAATTTTGACAAATTGTCTAGATTTAAATGAAATGACGTATTTTTATAAGCATTGTTTCCGTGAAAAGCAGAAATGTCTATTACGACGGTTTCTACCATTAAACGATTGGTAGCAGCATAGTCAATATGATCATATGATAGGAAAAGTTACTACTAATTCGTGGAATAGTAGATATTATTAGAATGTTTCTCACGTAGGAGAAATCATTGCATAAAGTTTGCTATGGATAAATATTATTATTTTATGACGAGGGTTGTCTTTTTTGCTCTAAAAAGGGCGCGACCAAAAGAAATTTAGGTTTCAACACAAAATTCGAAATTTTATTGAGAAGTCTCAAAATTTCAGTTGGATACGACAAGTAGTTTCTCCACAATTAATTATTAGACGTGACAAGTTACAGAAAAACTGGAATTAAGCCGAGAACATATTTTCGCAATCATTTTTATCATTTTCTTGGGTATTATCTCAACAATTATCACCTGAATTAGTTCAAATGATAATTGTTGATATTTATTGATGATAACTGAATGCTAATTGTCATCTGAATCACTGAATTGAATTAGTTTCTGTAGTTGATGATGTAGCATCTGTAAACAATATCTTGCTAGTAATGCGAATTAGTACGTTTTCGTGCGAATCTTGGAGACGATACCCTAGGTTCGGAACACAAAAGGGAAAGCAGCCCGTCAGAAAAATGTTAGTACGTTACGGCAGCAGAGATTGTGACATCTTTGACTTTTCCAAAGAACTCAGTTTAAAAGAATTTTGCATGACGAATTGGGTGTCAGAAAATTTAGTTTCCTAGTGAACACAGCATTATTTAACTGAAGAACAAAATGCGTCTCGAGGTGTGTTGGGTGTTTTAAAATTAGGAAGTCCAATGCTTTGTTCCAAACTCATCGCAGAAATCCAAAAAACCAAGCTAAACTGATGCATCAATCGAAAAGCAGGCACAAAAATATTAAGATATTTTTAGTTCATATTTTATAATGACTATGATTTAGGAATTAAATGACTCAAAAAATATAAAGTCATTTCAGTTTTAAACTGTTACTCGGTTATAAAATTTGTTTTCTTTTATAATTCGAATCAAAATCATTTTGCATTCATCTTGATTCGCGTTTGTGCGATTAGTTGCATATAAACTCTTTGCTTGCATTTTTATGAGGATATTATTCACTCTGCATGGATTCTTTAGATAAAACAACATTCCTCCTAGAAATGTTATTCAAATTTTACTTATCATATAGTTTTCCATATTTACTGATTGGGCAATAGATTTTCTTGTCGTATATCCGATTTGAGCTTAACAAACTCCTTGGCTACTTCATCATTAGTACGTTGCGATAGAATGCGTAATATTGTCCAGCCAGTTTCATCCATATGGATACGTTTGCCAAGTGATAACCAACATGCGCACGAACCCTGAAAATAATTCAAATTGCATTGACAAATAAGTAAAATTATAAGGACTTTTGGCTATCAAATAAATAAAATTGAGAAAGAAATAGACTATTTACCCTTTCTACAATATCTTTGAGTTGCATTACAGCGACCCCTACAAGTCTATCCTCTCTTGCGAAGCAATAATCTTTAGCGCAGATATGTAATTCGAAATAATCCAACTGTTCTTCATTTCCAATTGCACTAAAAATATATAAACATACATTTAAATTAACCATTCTATTCCTAAACGTAGTATTTAGATAATTTCTCAAAACATTTCACAAAAACTCTAAAAAAAATTGAAATTGTAGACCTCGCTCCCTAAACTTCAAGAAACTCTGAAGGACTCACTCAAATTTAAAGACAAAAATCCAATCATAAAGAAATCAACGAAAGCAATGAAAAGAAAGTGTGCATAATATAATATGAAAATAAATTTGTGTTTACTTACAAGTGGAAAGTTTCGTTGAATTTTGGTGACCAATTATTGGACCTCGATTTCGTCGCAAATTTCCGCTTTTTATCGGAAAGATGAGGGCCAATCAGATTAACTTCAACGAACGGCTTGAACATTCCCGATGTAACGGTCCATTTCAAATCGTTGGCAGCAACAACTAAAATTATACACGTTGCTATTTGAGTTTTGGACGATAAGTTGTTAAAAATTATTTTAAAAGTCTATCTAACGTTTTTTATCTGTAAAATATATCCTTATATAAACCTCATGAAACGTACGTTTGTTTTAGAAATAGAAGTTTCCTAAAAATGGTTCCGGAACATCAAAAATAGTAAATAATAAATTTACCTTTGACTGTAACTTTATGTTCACCGGTTCCAGGATGAGTGAATAAATCAACCTGTATTGATATCTCTCCAACGCTGCCTTCTTGATTTTCCACGGATTCTATAAAGAAAATTACAAAATCACATAACGTTCTTTTCTAACATGTACGCGGATATTGTCCAAGTGATATTTGTGGGTTTGAGCAAATTCATAAGTCAAAAATTTTTTATTCTTCACAGAGCGTGTGATTTCATTAAACATTTGCCAGATGGAACTATAAAATATACATTTTTTTGTGATATTGTCAGGTGTAAATACTTCCGTCTGAATATTGATAAGTTAATTCTACGGAATAATTTTTAGTGTACTTCAAGCTCAATGGAAAATGCTCTACTACATTAGAAGTGTACATGAGGTCGACTGCGTTTCCTTGGAATGTAGTTCCGAATTGTTTATTTTATGCTCATTTCGGACTTAGCTAATGTTCAAGTCAGCATCGCGGGTGATTGAAGGTTTGGCTCCCCATGTACAATATAGTAAGATGTAGTAGTTCATAAGAAAGCTGAAAGGAATATTCTGACTTGGTGTTGTGTTGTACATTGTGCTCGAGCAACCAGTTGTAATGTATAACATTTAATTGGTTATAACGAATAATTAATTATTAGTGATTTCAATTTTTTTTAATGCGAGCTCTGTTGCGTTAGCTCAAATATTGTAATATTTAAATACTTTAACATAAAAATAACTTAGTTTTTTTTTAGGTCAGATTAATCATAAATACTAGTGAAATATGTAAGCAAACACAGCATTTTAATTTTGTTATAATTATTACGTTATAGTATTATTCGTAACTCACTGTCTCATCTCGGACGAAGTAAGAAAATAATATATAACAATATTAAACATGCTAATACTAATGCATTTTAAGATCTTCGAATACTCATAACATTAAAAAGACATAAGGTAACTATATGAAAATAACTAATTAAAAATCGTGCTTGAAATTAATTATAATCAATAAACATGCAGCAGTACTCTATTTCGTAAATCGCAAATATAAAAACTATTATAACTAAACTACCATAAAATAAAATAATTAAACTCGTGTATTTTAAGTGTATTAGATGAATAATGTATTGAAATTATGGGCAGTATTTTAATAATTCTCTATAATAAATAGGAATCAAAGATTTTATTAAATTCTTGGAAACAAGGTATATTAATAAATAATTTAAGACATAAGTTAATTGAATGTAATTTAATTTCTGGAAATGTTATACCATTACAATCTATTTTAATAATTTTATCTAAAAGAATTGACTAGGTATATAGATGAAAACATTCACTTTGTGAGAAAACTTAATAAACTACGAGAACATTTCACAATTGAAATTGGATAAACGATTGCCTCCTATTGTCGTGGGCCTATCAATACAAAATGAGAGTCGATATACATTGCAATGGAATAGATAATCCAAATACTTTCCAACTTATCATACGAGTATTTGATCACAGTGTCATGGAGTTGTAGCGAAAACTTTTTAAGTAAACTGCAGTATATATTTCAATGATGAAAACAGTTTTTTTTTAGTTGAATATAGAGCAATATTACAGACAAAAAATCGTTAACTTTAAAATTTTATTCAGAATCTCAGAATATCTAAGAAATAGATCATTTTAAATCATAAAATGATTATCAGTATTTTATCTTCGACTATGACTTTTAGTTTAGACTGTAGATAAATCATAATAATTGGCGTATATTATTATCTTTGGTAAACATATCAAATCTAACCCATGAGAGTTTATTCCAATAGAAAATATCTGGACACATTTTCTAGAATTTCTACTAACTCGTTCTTTTTTATATATTATACGTTCAAGTTTATAATAACAAGAACTCTACTATAGCGCACTAATACCGGATGTTCCATGCTTTTTATTGCTTTCTTTTAACATATGTTATTATTAAATATATACATATGTAATAATGTCAATTTTAGTTTTAATTTTTAATTGAATGTTGCTATCCGTGTTTTGCACCATCTCCAGATTTCGTAAAAATTCAGTTACTAGTTGCATCCTGTTTATGATGTCATTTTCTAGTGACATCAGATACATTTACATATACAAAACTTTTATTGGTTTTTCGTACTACAAACTATATAAAACGCTTCATCTACTAAATAATAAGAAATATATTCACATTCTATTCAATTACAACTGGTTTTTTTTAAATTTTTACGCATGGCTCCAATAACACGAAAAATATCCTTAATTCCTTTATTAAGTAATTTCTTTTAATCGTATTTTCTTTTAAGTTTTTGGTCATTTTATGTATTCCATTCATTTCCGTTTTCAATCTGTCAGACACGGTCTTTAGGTCAATAAAGCACATGTACATTTTACTCTCCTTGTTTAACCCACTCTCGTTCACGTACGAGGGTGGTTTGATATAAATTTAGCCTTTGATAGATGGCGTTACGTGACAACGAACGCTATATTCGGAGAAGCTTTTGGCGAAGATAAAGGATCTTCTTCATCGATACGTCATTGGTGATGAAACGTGGGTCCATTACTACACGCCGGAGACGAAGGAACAGTCAAAGTAGTGTAGAAAAAGGCCAAACCGGTGTAGGCCAACCGAAGAACGCAGAGACAAGCCGATCGGCCGGTGAGGTGATGGCGACTATTTTTTGGGATGCGAAAGGCATTATTTTAATTGATTACTTGGCAAAGGGTAAAACTATAACTGGAAATTACTGCGCTGCATTATTGGACCGTTTCGATGCCGAATTGAAGAAAAACGTCCTGATTTGGCCCGTAAAAAGTTCTCTTTCATCATAATGCACCCGCTCACAGAGCGGCCATCGTGTAGACAAAATGAACCAATTGGGCTACGAATTGATCGATCACCCACCGTATTTACTACATCTAGCCCTTTGCGACTTCTTCCTGTTCCCAATCCTAAAAAAATGGGTCGGAGATTGCCGTTTTGCAACAGTCGATGAATTGATGGCAGAAACTTACCACTTTTTTGAAGAGTTCGAGCAAAATTACTTTTCGGAATGGATGAAGAAGTTACACACACTTACACACACATAAACACACACACATTCTCTACCTTTATCGCTAAATGGCTCTCCTACTCCTCTCTTGTAAACCAGTATATTGTTTATACTTCCTTGTTACAAAATAAATGTTACATGTAAACTTCAGTTGATACAACTTGGCGCCACAAACAGGATGGAACTATTCTATTAACTCAATTTGTTTAGAAATATGGACATACCACTTTTATGTTTTAAAATATGGACATTTAATAACCTCTAATATTTGCAAAATCAATTATCAGAAAGAAATCTAATAGACAAAATTAGTGATAAAAAGATTGATAAATATAGCATGGAAAAACCGATTCATACATACTTTTTATTAATCCTACAAAGCTAAATCTTGAATCTACAATAAAACACTATTGTTTATATTTTCTATTTATGAATTATGCGAGCTCTTTATCTTTGTCTTTTACACGGCAATAAATGAGCGTCATTTGAGTTAAATTTGACTTGAGCTACCTTGTCGCATTTCACTATCGCGTCGCCTTCGGGCCTTGAGCGGCTCTTCTAAGGCATCGAGACCGGTTTCCGCATCATCATCGTCACGTATTGTGATTTGACGTTCTAAGTAGGTGTCTTTATTGTTTAGTGGCACTTTTGTTGTTATGTGGAAATTGTATAGAGAAAACAAGAATATTTATATAGACACTTAGCATTTGCAGATTACTTTTAATTGCATACTAAACAATCAATTATAAAATACAAATCAAGAAACAAGAGCACATAAATCTTTTTTAAAATTATGCGGGGTATGGACATTACGGAGTTGTCTTCTGCGGTGAGTAATGCAAACGATTTTTTTGGTATTCTAGTGGGCTTGTTTCGGGTGCCTTATTTTTGGATATTTACCTGTGGAGGTGCTTGGGACGTTCGGTGGTAGAGCAGAGTTAGTTCATACATTAGTGAACTAGAGAAGCGCATGTACAGATTGTCATTTTTCTGTGAACTCTGCGCTAGAATAAAAATTGCTCCTATAAACTGGTCGACATGATTTTTTTCACCAGATATCTAAATAGTGATTCTAGTGCATTTTTGTATCCTGAATTCAAATATCTAATCAGAATTTTTCTATCGGGCACAGTTCGTGTGACAGCCGCTTTTTATAAACTGCTTTTAATGTTATCTGTGTCCTTTCATAGAAACATTTAACATATTTAGTGGTTTTATTCAACTCATATTTAAAGGAATGATATGCTGTTTTACTCAGAAGTACAAGACGTGATATTGCATGTTTCGAGAGTAGAAGGACATGACGTAACCTAGTTCCGACATACGCAGACATATTTTATCTGCTGTTGTGTTGCGTCAAAAGCGTCGGCAGTATTGCAGTGGACGTGGGCATGTTAGTACGAATACATATTACTTGTCCGTTCTTTCCTAATTTTTCATTTTAAATTATATTGTGTTTGGTGCAAAATAGTATTATAGTTTTTTACTATGAACAGAAAGTGCTTAAATGATGCTGATAATTTCTGCTACATTTGCGGTGGACTGACTTTCAAGTCTCAGAGGCGAAATTTCATACCGCTTGTGCGTAAATGTTATGAACTTCCTTTAGCTGCCAAGTTGGTGATTTTGATAAAAACTGGACCCCGAATATGTGCTGTATTTCATGTGTTACTGGACTGTTGACTGGATGGAAAAATGGGACACACAATATGTCATTTGCAATTCCTGTGATTTGGAGGGAACAGAGAGATCACTTAACAGATTGTTATTTTTGTTTAACAGAGATTAAGAGAATCACATCTAAAACAAAATTTAGTTAATTATCCAAATTTGCCATAAGCAATGAGGGCCGCTTTGAGTACCCTGCAATGAGTATCCTGTACCAGTTTATGATGGTGATATAGCCTTAAGTTGCTCTGATTCTGACGAAGATGAAACGAAAAATGTAGACGATAACAGAAGTGATCGTACATATGAAATCAGTGGTTCATCAGAACCTTACTTTCCAAATTAACAAGACCTTAATGACCTCATCAGGGATTTAAACCTGTCTAAACAGCAATCTGAAATTTTAACTTCTAGACACAACGAATGGAATCTACACCAAAAAGATGTTATTGAATAACTAGTTATCGTAACCGTCATAGTGATTTCAAAGACTACTTTCTGAAGAAAATGGAATTGTGTTTTGTAATAATATTTCTTCTGTAATGGAAACATTTGGGTATCAATCAACATGGTCCAGATGAATGGCGCCTGTTTATGGACTTTTCCAAAGTTATTGTCAAAGTTATGTTGCTACAAATTGTCAATAAACTTCCATCACTACCTATAATGCATCCCGCTGATATGAGAGAGTCGTATGAAAATATGTAACTAGTGTTAGAGAAAATGGAATATGAAAAATACATATGATGATTTGAAGGTTATTGCTTTAGTTTGCAATTTGAGTATACGAAATTTTGCTGTTTTCTACGATTTCTAATGAGTAATGAACGTTTCGATAAAAGAACGTTTCTGATGAACGTATCGATTCGATGTACTATTAAATCCACTAGAAAATTGCAGTTTGGCAGTCATTCAAAATGTATGTTTGAATTTTCTTGGAAAGCATAAAGCAGAAAACTATTGATGTAGTGGCTGATCTTTTAAATTCATATAAAGCTATGGGATGCGATGTCCTTAAAAATGCATTGGTTAGACTCTCACTAAGAATATTTCCTAGAAAATATTGGAGTTGTAAGCGATGAACACCGTGAACTTTTTCATCAGCAAATTTTTACAATGGAAAAAAAGTTGCGAGGTAAATGGAGTTCCAACATGCTAGCTGACTATTACAAGTTATAAAAATGTCAAACGAGTATCACAAAAATCTCCTGTCTGATAGGAAAAATCCGAAAGTAGATTTGTAATCAGTAGTAAAAATATTTCCAGATTCAGTTACTCTTCTTTTTGTGAAAGAAAAATAGTTAATTTTTGTCGACCAGTTTTGTACGACCAGTATATATATTTTGTACGTGTCCTGTAGAGCTTTGGAATTGCAACTCCAGAAGCGGTCTTTAAGCGTGGACATGTGGTTCGTGCGTTTTTGGATTTTGGAAGCTAAATAAACTTTTACGATAATACAATAACCCCATCCCACGAATAGTCAACGAATATCAAGGAATAAAGCGTTAAAAACCCGAACCAATTGCATCTTTTTTATATAGAATAGTCAAAGCGTCTCGTTTCTTGCCACTATTAGTTGTTAACTATTATGCACTCTTGTTTCTTGATAGGATATATAATTTTTTGATTTAAAACATACAGAGTTTATAAAATCAAATATATAATAAATGTATTTAGAGAGGAATTATATTTGTGATAGGTTAGAAATATGCAAGTACTGGCCATAGGACAACAATAACTTAAGTGTTACAAAGTTATATTAATCAGTTCTTGATTTATATGAAAGAAATTTAATCACAAAATTTTTACAAATAAATCAAAAACTTAAAATCTACAT
Source organism: Adranes taylori (assembly GCA_009867245.2). Classification (NCBI taxonomy): domain Eukaryota; kingdom Metazoa; phylum Arthropoda; class Insecta; order Coleoptera; family Staphylinidae; genus Adranes; species Adranes taylori. Next base: position 9,893 of record WYDF02317832.1, read on the forward strand.
ACAGCACATTACAATCATGACATGATATAAAGCAGTTCAAGAACAAGTCTTACCTTCATTGATTTGAGTAGTAACAAATGTTTTAATCAACGTATCCGTCGTTTGCGTATACAATGACAAAGCATATCTCAAACTTTGTAATTCAGCACTCTTGTCCAAAAAGGCCTTTTTCAATCCATTACCACCAGCATGGAAATATTGTTTAATGGTATCTAAAGCTACATCCAAAACTGCACATTGTTTCGGACTTAAATTCTTTTCAACTTCTTTTGAAATATCCATGACACCGCTCAATGCGTTCTTTACATCCTGCTTGCCGGTCATATGGTTTTTGAACAGACGTGACATGTCTTCGATTTTCGTATTAGCCGCTAGGTTCTTTGCATTGTCGGTTAAACTCTTGAACATCATCTATTTAATAATAATAAAAACAGTTTAAAATATAACTTAAATCACAAAAGGAATGTTGGGTGTCTCAAAAAGGCATATTTAATTGCGAGGTTTCGCTTTATATAAAAGTCACATTATTCCCATTCAATATCATATTCATATATCTACACCTGTACGATATACTAACATGCGTTCCAAAAACTAAAATACGAACTGTCCGAGATACCCTTAAAAATATAAAACCAGGCGTCACATTCATCCAGGGACAAGAAACAGGTACAAAACTACCTTTCCTAGATTTGCTGATAAATCGTAACGACAATAACACTGATAACTCCCACATTTCCGCTCCGCCTACAAAACCTTAGTCTTTTAAAATCACTCATCTACAAAATCGCCCTAACAAACGATTAAACATTCTGGAAGAAAAACATACTAAAATAGCAAAATAGTTGATTATTTTGTACTCAGAAATAACAAAATACTTGGTATAATTCAGAATTAAAGTAGCACATCCCGTTTCATATGTGAACTCTCATAAAATGACTTCACACTTTAAATTAGACTTTCAGCAGAAATATAGTCAATATAAATTAACGAATTGAGATTCACTGTATAATTCATTTTTATCGGGCAAATAACACACACACCTCCTGCATAAAAACTTGACTTTTTGTACGAAGAGGCGTGTGTGTGGTCGCCTTTATTTTCGTATTTTCGAGTATAAAATCTTTAATTTAGTTGTGCTTAACATTACTGTGGTATAATACGGTTGGAGAGAATAAAATATAAATTAGGTAGACATCACTTAATTTATTTCTATTGAAATTATAATTTAAGATGACGCCATTTTCTAAGGGTCCACACACGACATAGAATATGCTCCATTGATTCTGAATGGTACAAACTATTTTGGTGGCTAGATAGTGGCGAGAAAGAAGCAAAACTGGTCAATTAGCTAAATAAATTAAATAAAAATCAAATTATCGAAATATTAATGCGCTGGCGCCCGCGCATATGTGTATAATGTTTTATCAGCCAGCGTTTTTCACATCTAGCTATTATTCATCTCATACGTCCAAAATTAGTGGTGATACCATAGGTGTCCTAGCAATGAGTACATAGGTTGTTATAGCATGATCCACCGGTGGCTCACATTGTCCAATGGATCAATCGTACATGTACCACCAAAGTCGGCTTCAATGTGTTAATAAAAACTGTACCAAATAATGTCACATGTAGTGATAAATGAAAAGTGTTAATTAGTAAATTGACGACAAAGAGGAATAGTATTTAGAGCTTTACTTAATTTAAGTAATAAGACTTGAATCCTTCAAATGTTCCAAGATATCGTCGTAATATATTCGTCTGTCGAAAATCGGAAGCTTCCAAATTGCAATAGACAAGTAAAACACATCAAAGAATTTAAATTTTAGTGGATTGAAACGCTGGAGCATACCAGAAGTATTAATAAATTTAGTGGTTAGAGTATCTGAAAAACTTAAGAGTATCTGAGTATCTGAAAAGAATTTTGTAAAGCTGAATAAAAACTAGAAGTATTTGTAATTTTGACAGTTAGCTATCCATTTACTTGGAATAAAAAAAGTGAAACTTGGTGGGGTTTTAATATTTATTAACTAGTTAAAAAATATTTATATTTAAAAGGAACTTCAAGTGATCTAGTGAATTAAAATATTCGACTTTTAAGTTTCTGAAAAAATATTTGTATTAATATTTGAAATAATATTAAAATATTACCGTCTTATCAGTCATAGGTGGTAGAACAACTGTTTTCTCCAATATTCTCATAACAATCTTCCACAATTCCTTTAAGAGTCTCTTCAGTACGGTCTTTTCGCAGGATTGTGCATAGAGAGATAAAGAACCATCGAGGAGATCCATTAGCGGTCTTAGAACTTCATCCGCTTCACCGGCAACCGCATTCCGTTGAGCGGGCTGATTCAATTGACCTGGTTGACCGCCACCTTTGATCGCCAGCAGAAGATCGGCGAGTTCTTTTACGCTGATTGTTATTCGCGGCTCCAAACTATCACATTACAGAATAGATTTAATAATAAACTAGACGAGGTATGATTTTACAAGAAGCAACTAAAACTTGTTGAAAATTTTGTTGTTACAAAAATTTTATAATTATCTAGCAAACAAGAAAATTTCCTTAAGACAATATGTACTAATATGTCTAAATACCTCGTAGCAAATTGTCCTGCTAGTTCATCTAAGGCCCCATTCAGGTTTTGTTGCAGTTCGTTTAAAATATTAGCAGCATCTTGCTCGAGTTTCTCTCCGCCCATTGATTCAAACATTTTCTCTAATTGTACTCGTAATTGCTGGATATTATTCATTAATATGCATGCCTAGAAGAAATAAAAAATAAGAGATGCATGTCTGTATTAGTACTAAATATGAAATAGGATTAGTAGTAAATGTAAGTTTATTCTCTGTGATGTATAATTTTCTTTATTAGTTGTTGCTAGGAAACCTTTTGGTTACAGTTTAATTTCGCTTATCGACAACTGAAATGGAAATCGATTCGTACATTAACATTTTGATACCTCCTACTTTTTGAATTGTCAAGCAGTTGATTTAAATTGTTAAAATTTTAATACAATGATTACTTTTTAACTTTTTACAAAAACCATGAACGATTTTTTTCCATTATGAAGGTAGTGTCAAAAACACGGTTCTCGAAGACTTCAACAAGTTTGAGATTTTTTGGGAAATTCGCTGTCTACACACTTGATTGAGAGTCGAATACAAACAGAAGTCGTTGGGCAATAAATAAATCAGGTGATTACGAGCAGTGAGACATTAATTCCATGTTGATCTGCTTCATATAATCAATTATTATGATATCTGTTATGTTGTCATGATCCAGCCAAAAACATCTTTGATTTTCCTGATTTCATCGATCTCTTCTGGTAAATTATTGTATATTGCAGGATGTGTCTGAGGGGGTCGCGAGATACGGGGAAAAATTAAAAACAAAATGCAGTTATTGTTATAGTTATTTATTTTAAAAAGATACAAAACTTTTACAACTTTTTAAAAAATTCTATTAATGAGAAACTTGAGCTTGTTTGGAATTAACCAATTTTTGAATGTCTGGATTGATTTGTATAACACTCAAAACAATGTCATTTTCCAGTGTCAAACGATTTCTAGATTTGATTTTCAAATTCACCATTGTGGAAAATCCTTGTTCACTGTTGTAAGATGTAGCAAATGGTATCAAAATTTTCAACGCTGTTGTGGACAGTTCTAGGTATTCCTTTTTAATACTTATCCCAAATTTGTCGGCACAAGCATTGTTAAAAGTTAATTTCATTGTATGATCATTTAATATCTCTATCAGGTCATCATGAAGACGAGCACTTAGCTCAGCATTTTGGATGGCTTGTTCATTAAACGGACTGACCATCCACAAAAATCTACTCATACCCTCAACTGGAATATAATCAGTCAAATGTTCAATTACGACTTAAAGATGAGATGATATGAGTAGGGAGAGAGATGAAGTGTCAAGGGATGTATCGCCAATACTCGAAATAAACTCTTTAAATTCTTGAGTAAGTGGAAAATTTTCAGTCTTCTTTCTTAATTCTTGTGTTCTAAGCAGTAAGTTTTTTTACAAATGCGTTTACTCTGCCTTGAACATACAGAACAGTTTTCTCTGAACCTGGTAGGGATAAGTTCAAACTACTGAGGTGAGAGAAGGTGTCAGCTAAATAAGCAAGCTTTATCAACCACTTTTCATCAGTGAAAAAACTGGAAAGTTCAGATTTACTATCAATCAAAAATAGTAACATTTCCGACTTTAATTCAAACACATTACCACGGGATAGCCATTGTACTTCGGTGTGAAATAGCAAATGTTTGTGCAAGGATCCTACCTCTACTCTGTTCCTACTCTGCAATGGGCGGCTCTTGATGTACTTAACTACTTTGAAAGCTTCAGTCAAAACTCGACGGAGTTCATCAGGCATTTTCTTAGCTACCAAAGTTTGCTGGTGCAAAAAAAAAAAACAATGGACCCAGTTTGCATGTGGCATTAGAGATTTCAACCTGGCAATCAAATCACTGTTCTTTCCCGTAAGGGCATTTGCTCCATCACTACAAATTGTAACACATTTCCTCCATTCAATTTCCAAAGGTTCAGTTGCTTCAATGAACACATTAAAAAGACATTCACCTGTTGTATTATTTGGCAAAGGCTTACAAAATAACATGTTCTCGTGAATAGAATCACCACAATCATACCGAACGTAGCACAAAAACTGAGCACAGTTGGCAACGTCTGTTGACTCATCAAACTGAATTGAAAAAAGTACTTTCTTTTATTTGCTTCTGTAGCTGGTTCTGAACATCTTCAACTATGTCAGATATTCGTCTTGACATAGTGTCATTTGATAATGGGAAGTTTTTCAGCATCTTGAGGATTGATCATATTAGAAGGATTGATCAATTGCGGCAGGAAGAATTAATTTCGCAGCAATTGTATGTGGTTTTTCCATTTTAGCAATCTTGAGCGCTACCTCGTATGAAGCTTTAAGAGCATTTTTATTAACATCAGCAAGACCTTTAATGTTTACCTGTTGACTTCAAAGGGATAACAGTTTTCGCTGGAAAAACTCCACTGGTTTGTCTTTTAGCGCAAAATGTTTAGTTTCAAGATAATGTTTCTTGAACTTGAATGGAGAACAAGGCCTCCTGAGTTTCACCAATGTTTTTCTCAATTTTATCTCCTTAGCCAAGTATGCAGTATTTTCAAGAATACTTTGGGGGCATGGCTCATGAGACTAATGAGTCTATAGTCACTACACCGCTTTGCGTTCAATTTCTTCGGCAGGATGATGAAGGTAGATTTCAACCAGTCTGGCGGGATATTTCCGGTGTTATATATTCGGTTAAACATCATCACGACGGTGTCATTATTATCGATGTCAATTAGTTTGAGTAGCTCCACGTTAATTTCGTCTGCACCTACTGCTTTGCCAGTTCTTGTTTGACTCAGAACTTTCTCAGTTCTGCTTTGAGGATTTCAGGACCCTGCAGTTCCTCCTCGACGCCTTCAAGTATATTTCGGTCGTCTTCAAAGAGCTCGGTGATGTAATTCTTCCACATTTCCAGTTGTATCTCTTTATTTACAATTAGTTTATTATCATCTCAAACCTGCTTCGCCACTATTCGTTTTCGGGTGATGTAGGTTACTTCATTTACTCGTTTATGCACATTGAAACTGTTATGGTTATCTTCAAGCACTTCTATTTATACAACTGTTGTTTATAGAGGCTTCTTTTGCTTCCTTTATTTTTCTCCTAATGTTTTTGTCAATATTTTTGTAGGCATCTACATCAGACTTGAGATTTCTCCGTTGGTTCATTAGGTCAAGGATCTCGTCTGTCATTCAATCCTTTTTTTCCATTGTTTGGAAGCCCGATCTACAGCTGATCTACTAGCTAATCTACAGCTGCTTCTTTCAGCGTTGTTTTCAGTTTATTCCAACTTTCATTTACATCTTGTTCCGGATTCATCTTCAAATCTGCGATTTTCTTGCTGACTATGTTCGACAGTTTATTCCTTACTTTGTCATTCTTGAACTTGTTAATGTCAATTCTCTTAGCTGGTTGTCTTGCTTGCTGGATTACTAGGCGTAGTCGTATCTAAGTTTAGCATCTCGGATCCAATGCGAGTATACCAACAAGCAATAATTACCATTAATTAAGAACAAGTAAAATCAACGATGCATTGGCCAGAATACCAAACTAACAATAAATACAATAATTGCACAAGAATAAACCACCAAACGAGGAGGATCAAATAACAATGAAGAGGAAACAACGATGAGACCAGGGCAAAAGGGGGTTTAATCAACAAGCAACAATTATCATTAATTAAAAAACAATTGAAACCAACAATGCAACCAAACAAACAACCAAACCAACAATAAATATAGTAACTAAACGAGATACTTATTGTTGGTTTGGCTGTCTGTCTGGTTGCGTTAAACCCCCATAAATATCATTAGATCCAATCCTTCGTAGCTGCAATGTAGTCACCTGGCTCCAGCCCATAATGGTATATCTACTATAAATGCACCCACACAGTTCCCCATTAATTGTATAGTAAGTTGCAAATCACGAAGTAAATAGGTACAGTTCCAGTTAATATTTCATCATGAATTACTACAAAGTAACGCTTGAATCGCTTAATCTATTCTAAACAATTATTTGCTTCAAAGTGTTGATTGTTACTTAGTTTCCGGCCGAAGATTATATCCTGATGATATCTAAATATATCCTGCAACAATATTGCATACAGATTTTGGAATTCTTTGAACATATCCTTGCAACAATTGAGTCGAGGGTTTCTCGAATTTCAATTAAATGGAATTCATCGGGAACAAATCTTTTTTAAAATCTTTGAGTGGATCTCAAAAATTTGTTATGTGGTTAATATAAACAAAAGCATTTTATTAAATATGAGACACTAAATCAAAATTTCAAGAGATAATTTGATAACTTACTATCCTCTCTTCTTTAAGATGCTCGGGAAATTCCTTTTTAACTATATCCGCGTAGGCGATAAGTACTTTGACGATCGTCTTAGCGAAACGCTTCATATACCTCTTCCAGATTTCTGGATCGGGACACTCCAATTTCGAAACAACATCGAAACATTGCGTCAGTTGCGTAAATACATCCACCACAGAATTGGAGAACAGAGCGTGTTCACTACTCTTTTGGAACTATTAAAAAAGAAAACAGATAACAAGAAATCGTTATTATATGGCATACATTTTAATTAATCAGTAATTTATGATGTCAATGTCACACATTTTAAGCAGTGGGGATTTAGGTAGCTAATATCTTTTACAAATTAAATACAAATATACTTTTGGAATTAATTTATTGAGTTATTCACAAAAGTTTGAAATTAGTCTATCGTTGGGGAATGCGTAGAAAGAGGATAATAACTCTTTAACTTCTTCTGGATCCTTGAGGCACTCCTGTGTGTAACATAGTTCCAAATTATCAAAGAAGTTATTTCTTAAAACTCTTCCGTATATAATTCACTCAAAAATGATCAAAATCAATTTAAATAGTCTTTTTATTATTGTCATATAGCCTAAGCTATTCTCTAGATGAAAATATCGTGTTATTATACAAGGGTAAATTAAAAAAGAAAGCAATCCACAAAAATATTAAAAGTATAAAATTCTATTAACCTGCATATGATGTATTGAAGCTCTTACTGTACCCATTAAGAGGGGATTTTTCGAAATTCGACCTCAAAGGGGGTTAAAAATGGGGTTAAAGTTTTAGGCTATTTCGGAAACGTAGAAGCTTGACATTCGGCTGAAAGATTCTTTGTTGAAATTTAATCGAAACGTGTAAGACGAAATTTTGATTTTCAGTTTTTGAAGGGTTAAAAACTGGGGTCAAAGGTGTATAAAACCTAAATTAAAATTATCGTATCTCAGAAACCAATTAGCTTCGGAAGTTGCAATTTGGTTAGAATATTTTTCGTTGAAATCCATTAGACACGTGTAAGATGAAATTTTCAGCTTTTGAAGGGTTAAAAGCGGGGGTCATATAAAACAAGAATCAAGATAACCCTATCTCGGACATCAATTAGCTTAGGAAGTTGAAACTTGGCAAGAATATTCTTCGTTAAAATCCATTAGGTAGGTGTAAGACAAAATTTTGATTTTCAGCTCTTGAAGGGGTAAAAGCGGGGTCGTGTTGAGCATAAATTAAAATCACCGTATTTCAGAAACCAATTAATTTAGGAAGTTGCAATTTGGCAAAAATATTCTTGTGAACGGCTGAGCACATCAACTTCTACACCGTTCAACCCATCGCCATGAAAGTTGATATACATGGCTGCGGTAATGCGCTGTTTACGCAGTCGACGCAGCCGCAGGCCACAGCAATGCGGACAGTAGAGCTCTCCACGCCATAAGCGCGACCGGAAACCGCGTCAATACGGACAGAAGAGCTGTCCGCGCCGTAGGTTAAGCCACAGGTCGCGGCAATGCAGACAGCAGAGCTGTCGTTGATATGATATACGTTGGTATTTACAAATATCGTAAGCGAAGCTGCGACGGGACTTGGTAGTATAGTACTAAAATATCAGAATAATTTTAAATTTCCTTGTTACTCTTTTCCCACAGTCAAGCCATTATAGAGGACAAGAACATGTTATTGCATAAGCTGAGATTAAAAAAAGAAAACATTCTATACCAAGCTTAAACGTAAAAAACTATCAATATGCCTATGAGTTTTTAAAGCTCTCCCAAATATGTTACTTAAAAAATGATCACAGTAACGGTTTTTCTCATATAGTCAAAAAAAGACAACAATCAACAAAAAAGAAAAAAATTAAAAGAGAAAAGAATCCACACAAAGCTTAAACTCTATCAATATTCCTAGTTCTACAAACCGTCTCAAATATAAGTCACTTAATTATGATAAAAAAAAACTCTAAATAGCTTTGTTATAATTCTCGTATAGTCAACAATTTTATAGAGGAAAACTACGTGTTATTATACAAGAGGCAATAAAAAAGAAAACACTGAAAGCGCAAAAAAGAAAACAGTTTAAACGTAACATTCTATCAATATGCCTATGAGTTCTTGAAGCTCTCCCAAATATACATCTCTTAAAAATTATCAAAACAACCCTGTTATTATTTTTGCCAAAAATAATAGTCCTGTTATTATTTTTGTTAAATTATTATTTATAAATTATAATTGTTATTTATACTGCACGTTAAAATAACGTGCAGAAGCGGCGTAAGGCGTAAGCGACGTGGGTCATCGCCTAAGGCGTCGCGGTTCGGGGGGCTTCGCGCCTTGAAAGTTTATGCAGCTTTCTTCAACGGATGAAATACAGTTTTCAGTTTTCCATGCAGTCTATTTGGCAATTCACAAACTCAGATGGTACAGGGAGTATGCCGTCTTTGGAAACACTTCAATTAGTATTTTACAAAGACCTGAGAATCCAAAAGAACATATGTCATTTATGTTCCAATGGATTACATTAAAAAAAGGAATAAAGCATGGAGAAACAATAAACCAAGAAAACGAAAAGCTAATTCGTGAATCTCAAAAACGTTGGCACAATTTGTTTGAGAGATTAATTGATATCAATAATTATTTAGCCTCTCATAATCTGGCATTTAGAGGTCATAGAAAATTTCGAAGATAGGTGATCACAGTGGACATGTTGGTGATTTCATAGACTTGTTTAAATTGATATCTAAATCTGATCCTACATTACGGGAGCACATAAAACGCATTAATGAGAAACAAGTTGCACACCATTATCTAAGCCACAATCTTCAATATTAATGAATCACATTGATATGAAAATCAGTTACAGATGAAGTGATTCATAGGGTAAAAGAGGCAAAATATTCTATTTAGCTCGACTGCATTTGAGACTATAGTCGAGTTGAACAAATGTCAGTTATCTTAAGATTTTGTAATACCGGCACAATAGAAGAAAATTTTATCGGAATTCCTATTGTTGCTGAGACGACTAGAGAATATTTAATTAATGCAATACTAGGAGAGGTAGAAAAAATAGATTAGATATTCAAAACTGTCGTGGCGAAGGATACGACAATGGTACTAATATGGTAGGCATAAATAGTGTAGTTAAAACTCTAATATTAAATCTTAATCCCCGGGCATTTTTATGACTTGTGTGTGTCATAGTTGGAATCTGCAATTGGTAGACGCAGCTAATTCTTCGGCAGCAGCAAAAACATTTGCTTTAGAAAATTTATTTGCTACTTTTAAGATTCAGCAAACTTTGGGAATTAATCAAAAGCAAATTAAAGCTTACTTTAAAACCTTTATCTGACACAATGTTGGATAGCAGAATCGAGGCAGTGAAGGCTGTATTATTGCAATTTGTTGATGAGTGAATATAAAACTTTAAAAATCACACGCCAGAATCAGACACATTCAGTGATTGCGATTCGGGTTTGAACGAAATGCTTAGCTTAGAATTTATAATGTCACTACATTTATGGCATGAGATATTACGCATGTTAATATTATAAGCAAGTTATGGCAATCTGTACAAGTTCATTTAAGTTCATTTGCTTTTGAACATTTCCATAAAGATCGTGTTTGGATCAAAGAATATCTGCGAAGTGTATTCGAACAATGCTTGTCTGACGCTCGTCAATTTATTGAGAAAAGTAATTCCCCCCAATCTGCCAAAAGATTTTAAAAATAAAAGGGTAGCAAAAAAAGGATGTTTGATTATGAAAGCAGCTATGGATCTATATAGTCTGACAATGACGGTACGAATAAGATTTTTGAACACCACGATTGATTCCATAGTGAGTAATATGGATTCAAGATTTAGATTTCAAGATTTAGATTCAAGATTAAGACTTTTAAACAAGAATTTTGAAAATTTTGGTTTTCTCTATGATCTAAGTAAGTTAAAAAATATTCCAAAAGAACATATATTAAAAAACTGATTTACGTACGATTTTGCAAGTGGGTGGGAGTCAACGTTCCAACCTTATGAATTATATGAAGAATTAGAAACAATGATCCCACATTTATTTGATTTCACTAAAGATGCGAAACAGCTGCTCTACTACATAACAGAAAATAAATGCAAAAGAAATTTACTGAAATATTTTTATTCTCATTCGAATTTTGTTAACAGTACCAGTAAGTACAGCCTCTGTTTAAAAGAGTTTTTCAAAATTAGAACTAAACAGAAATTATTTAAGAAGGACAGTAGGTCAGCAAAGACTTTCAGCTTTGGCAGATACCGAATCTAAGCTAGATTACGATACAATTATCAAGGAATTGGATAAATATCTATTTGTTTCATTCTTTACTGATAGTTATAGAACATGAAGATATTTGCATTTTTATGAATAAAACTTTGACAATTTGGAAAAAAAAATTCTATATGAAACTCGACCTCTTGCACCCGCAGGGCCTTGCAAAATTTATCCTGCCCACATCAAATTTTGGTCTTGCCCCGCCACTGATAACGTGTTATTGTACAAGGGGAAATTAAAAAAGAAAACAATTCACACAAAGCTTATACGTATGATTCTATCAATATGCTTATGAGTTTTTACAAGATCTCCCAAGTATGTCACTTAAAAATGATCAAAGTAACGCTAAATAGCCTTGTTATTATTCTCATATAGTCAACAATACAATTTTATAGAGGAAAACAGCGTAATGTACAAGGGGAAATTAAAAAAGGAAACAATTCACACAAAGCTTAAGCGTAGAAGCTCTCCCAAATATAAGTTACCTAAAAATGATCAAAGTAACGCTAAATAGCCTTGTTATTCTTCTCATATAGCCAAAACAATTTTATAAAAATAACGTGTTATTATACAAGGGAAAACTTTGAAACGGTTATTTTTAATAGAATACAAGTGCACGTAAGCAAAAACATACTCTCAACAAACCAACATGCACACAAAAACAAACGAAGCACAACAACAGCAAATATCAACCAAATAAACTATATATACGAAAGAATGGATAAAAATGAATGCGTCACAGGGATTTTAATAGATTCTAGTAAAGAATTTGATACCATAGAAAAGGAAGCGATGGGCGAAAAACTAAAAGACATAGGGTTACATTGGAAAGTAGGAGAACTGATGAACTCATATATTAGTAGAAGACAACGGTATACAATAATAAATAAAAGAACCAGTGAAACAAAAACTATAGAATATGGAGTACCACAAGGCTCTATATTAGGACCATACCTGCTCATATTGTATACAAATGAGCTCCACCTGTATCACTATAAGGAAAATGCCTGGTGTACGCAGATGATCTGGTGTTGTTCTATAGAAACATAGAGCACTATTAAGAAACAACTAAACAAATACGAGAAGATCTTGATATTATAATTAAATGGACAACACATTCAATTTAACGATAAACGAAGACAAAACTCATCGTATTAATATTGAGAAAAAAAGAACTACATAATATCAACGTGAAAATAAAAAGTGATAGAATCAAAGAAGTGAAATCGGTAAAGTGCCAAGGACTAAAAATTGACAATTAATTGAACTGGAAAGAACTAGAGGAGGTCTGGGTACATATGGATATCTAATGCGAAATCTAAGACACAATGTACATACTGGGAAATAAATCAAAACTAAATATATTACAAAAGAAGACAAAAAATAATCAAAAATACATACATGAGTCCGGACAGAATAAACATAGATGTCAATAGGGATATTAGACATAGAGGAATTAAGAAAATACGAAACAATAAAAGTGATTCACAAGAAGAAACTCACAAGACGGAATAATGATGGAACAGAAAATGGTGGTCTAAATCGACGTGCATCAACATCACACAAGAAAAAAAGAACACTATGTAACGAAGAGACTGACAAACAGTATTGGGGCAAAAATGATATTCACGCAAGAATTGAACTTATATAACCAGCTATCAGAAATGTTAAAGAACATGAAAGATATTCATAATCAGGAACAGATTACGCATAAAAAATGTTGCAATATTTACATATATTTTTTAATACCTTGAATCATATAAAAATAAATTCTACGCTTGTAATAACCGTAAAGGTTTTTGAAGCTTGTATAAATAAATTTTAAAAAAGGGATATTTAAAAAGAAAACAATCTACAGAAAGCTTAAAAGTCCAACATACTATCAATGTGTCGTAAATCTCTCCCACATATATAACACTTAAAAATGACCAAAATAACTAAATAGCATTGTTATTATTCGCATGTAGATAAAACAATTTGATCGAAAAAATATGTTATTACAGTAGAGGAAATTAAAAAAAAAGAACAATCCACAAAATATTCCACAAGATTATTTATTTTTACCATTGTATCGGAATGTGATAATAACATACATTTTCTGGGATTGTAAATGATACAAAGTAGAATATGGACAAAATAAGATAGAAAATAACAACGACAAATGCCTAATAAAAAGGACAGTAATTCTCTATAATTTATAATACATACTGGTGTAACCGATTATAGAAGGTAAAATTACAAAATGTTCCCCCCTGACTTGGTTATACATCTCTCCAGTTTCCACACAAAGATATAGCATCTACTTATCTAGTACAAATAAGAAGATATCAATTTAAATACTAACCCCGTCTTTTTTGTCACGATTAAATGCTCCGTGTAGATATTCGAGTGAAACATCATCGTTTTCATTTAACCATTGCATAACAAATGGCTCAAACCATGCAGGATATTCAGGTACGGCACCTTTATAAGGAGGCACATCTTTCACATAGTTCGTATACAGCCATTTGACTTTGAAATGTAGATTCATGTAAGCAGATGATTTACATAGACGCATGGTTTCATGCTCTTCTAAAGCATATTTCATGTCGACGGCAAATAGACTCCACATCGTTGCTGCTGATAACTGTATTGCAAATAATGATTAATATCCAATAACTTTGATTAGCATTAAATTTACATGTAGCGAAACTCAGGTCTATGTATAAATATAAAGACACATGTGCCTGAAGAGGAGTGAAACTCCGAAACTCGCGCTAGTTGTTTGTCAGTTTATTTAGTATAAATAGTATAATTAAAAAGTATATTAAAATAGTATAATTAAATAGTATAAATCAAATCTAAAGTTCAATTAATTTCCAAGTTCAATTAATATTTTTCGGGAAGAAATGGACCTCAACAAGGGATTTTCAGAGGAATTTTCAGGTATATTTTATGAAAATTAAAGCAATAATATATTTTAAAACACGTCTGAATCGACATAAAGTTGGACTCTGTGGATGAAAAGTAAATTTTCTCACACTTCAGGAGATAATATAATCAGGTACGTTCGTGATGAGTGATGACTATAGAAAGGAAATTGATATGGGTTACCTCCTTAGCAGAATATAAAACACAAATGATAGATAATCGCTTACCAATCGGTAACCAATAATATATGGTCATAATTTTCGAAAAAAAGCAGTGCCAAAAAAAGTGTATTGTAGAAAAAATTAAGCAGTGTCAATTTGGCGAAACTTTTCACTGCAACTAACCGGATTTTGTTTAAAATATAAAGAGCTCATCATTCGTCAAATAGTTATAAACAACTATATTAATATTTAATCAATTACAGTGATTATAAAACTTTAAACAAAAATAAAACAAAGAACTAAATTAAAAAGAAGAAACTTACTTGACCAATATTGAGTTCTTGAGGAAATTGATTCAGAACTGGGCCATAACTATTTTTATCTTCCTCGATCACAGATACAATGAGAGCGATAAGTTTATGCCAGAAATCCACGCTATCCAAACGTGGACCATGATCTTCCGGATCGCGTTTCGGTTCGTTCGGATCGCTTTGGAATTCGCGATTATACAATTCGTACGTGTTTTCGAAAAGGAACTGATATGTTGAGCGGAGACAAGCCTTCACGCAATCCTATATAAATGTATCACATTAATAAAGCGTACTAATATAGTACCGAAAGATTCTTTATCCATTGATCAAGAATTTAATTTAATGCCCTCGGATTATTTTATAATTAAAATGTTCCATTTGCAAATATTCTTTATTACCATCGACAAATTTTAGGAAATTTGTTTCAATTCATAAGTATTTGTCGAGAGTAATAAAATATTTCGTACAAAATGATTTATTGGTGCCATTCAAACGTGACAAACGCGTCGTTCTAACATGGGAAAAGAAGCAATATTTAGTGTACCAGCGGGCGCATTTGAATGGGCCATAAACTATCAAACCACTTGCTTGTACTTAACTAAATATCTAAATTGGACCTATGCCGACATCCTGCTGTTTTTCGACGTATGGACACCGCAACCATCAGGAATCATTCTCTCATTCAAACTTCGTGTAAGACCTCATCTGAATTTAATCCTCAGAGAAATGAAGTCTCTGTCAATTGAATAAGGTTATAATTGCACCTGTTCGCTTGTTTGTTGCTCTTATTTAAATTACCAACGCTAAAAGGGTAATTCGCTAACGACTATAACCTGTTGCTCCTGTTTAGTCTACAAGAGACGAAACTTAGTTCCCGGGTTTTCGCCGACATAGAAACTTAGCTATTCATTATCAAACACAATTCACCACAGTTAAATTCAATCAAATTATATATGATTTATAGTGGAAATTATTATTGTAATTATTGTTAATAAAATTAGTATAGAAAACTCGTGTTATTAAAATTCAGCACAGTGTTTAATTGTGTATGGACTGATAGTAATATGTAGACATTAAATAACCAAGTAATTTCACTAATTCGTGAAATATCCATACGAATCAAAAACATTCCCCGACTAATATACAGTCCATTGCTGCTACAAAAGGCATTTAAAGAATATTTAAAAAAATATTTAAAAAGAATATTTATTTTAAGATATATAAGATATTTTAAGATATATTTTAAGATATATTTAAAAAGAATATTTAAAAAAGTATCCTTTTTGTGCGAAACAAAGAAAATATAATAGACAGTCGATAATTAATCACACAGGTGCTTAATGAATTTCGGAATTATAGAAAATGGCGGTGAAAACAATTTTAACATTTTTTTTTATAATTACAATTTTATTAAATGATGTAATCACATTTATTCCAGTTAATATGTTACTTCAATTATTGCTGCTTTCATGCAGTGGCGAATTTATCATTTGATTTTGGGAAGCGAGGGAGTAACTAGTATTTAGATTTCGGCGGTATTGCTTTCATCATTTACAGAATCTGATGGATAATTTTTGTTCCAAGTTAGAAACAATAGTTTGTTTGGAAACATTATAGTATGCGTCGGCAAAGTTGAGAATTGTATGTTTTTGATTGTGCATTGCTCCCAAAATGCTTCAAGACTCGAACGTGTGTAATGGGGCTTTTAGATTTGAGCACGCACGCCTTGATCCACCACGCCAATTATGCGTGTACGCTCATTGTGCGTCACTATCGCGAATAGGTTGGTGTCGGTCTCGGATGCATGCTCAAAGGAATTAATTGATGCGCGAATGCTCAGTTTAAACGCGACTAAGCTGGCAGCGTATGTTCGCTGTATGATCAACGGAATTTGCTGTAAATCTGCGTTTGTAGTGGAGTGGAACAGCAATACAGTATCATTGCTTCTACAAGAAATTGAAAATGTGTCCGTTTTCCACAATACAATACAAAAACAAGAAAATAATTGACGCTTGGCATAAATTAGTTATGAACTTAAATGCAGAAAATCTAGACAGTGTAGAAGCACTAAAAAAAATAAAAAACTATGGTTCTACAAACTTCAGGAATAATATGAGTAATAGAAGATTTTGATACTCAGAATGTACGGTAAACTGCTATTCAGTGTTCACCAGTTGCCAAAAACGCCAAAGTCAGGCTTAAACTCGTGGCGCGCTTATATTGCTTTCCTAAAACTGGTATTATTTTCGGAATCTTGCAAGTTAACAAGCAAAGAAAGTATTCAAAATCCGGTTCGGTCGTTCTTGTAAAATTGTTGACACTGAATATTTTACTTAAATATTTTCTCTTCTACATAAAATCGAAACGACGACGCCTAAGTTTTCGAATTCCATTTTTTATTATTAAATTTTACAGTGCTATAAACGCTGCTGCAGCTTTTTCGTCACCAATACTTATACCTTTCCGTGTTCGCAAACGACTTGATCAACCTATACGTCGGCAAATTAATTTCAATTTAAACGTTTCTCACGAGCGAGAACAAATTCTGTGCGCATATACTCAGTGCGTGCGTGCTCAAATCTAAACGCACCTTTACAATAATTATAATATTGAGGAAATATTTTTCAATAGTTTCAATGTTCAATCTTGATTCATGAGCTAAATCAGGCCGGTTCTGCTTGTAGGTTTGTGCGTTGTGTAGCGACAAAAAAACCGCACTAACCCACTAGAAAGCCATGGCATATACCTTCATCATCTAATTCATTCCATGGATAAGACCATAAATAAAAGTGTTTCCGCTGGTAAATTAGATTTAAGATATGATTTCAACGTTAAAAATATTATAAAATTAGGTAATGATAATTGCTCGTTTCATCTTCATACTTTTTTGGGGCCTAATATTTAATTGGTAATAAATTTTATTGCAGATTTTCAGACCTTTAGGTTTCATAGTTCTTGCAATCACTGATAATGGAAGTCTATGATTTCCGCTTGCATAAAATATTAGTTACCTTTTACATTATCAAACTCTCGTTTTTTATATCCTGGCGGAGAAACATTTTTGAATCAGAAATAAACGTCTTCATTGGTAGAATTCTCCTGTTCATATTATTTCTCTAATCAATCCTAAAGAAATCTGGGAAATCAATTTCGCAATAACGTTAACACTACATTACGCATAATTTCTCCTTCAATTGATGGCAGCCAAATTGCCAAACGTGTCATGGCAATTGGCAATGTTCATCCAAGGATGAACAGGGGAAAATTGTTACAGAAATTTTATATCAATTTTATTAGAATGTATTATTTTCCGTATTTTGTTTAAATTTAACTAATTTGATTAAACTGGGCGTAGTCGGTGCAGTGAACTACCCTTTTATTAATAAATAAAAATATTTTTATAGTCAAATCCACTTTATTTTTCCTTCCTCAGTTACTTCCGTCAGTTACGTGACACCATCAGAAGTTTATTGTTAAAATTATTTGATTACTCAAAAACATATCTCGGTGTGTTACATTTAGTTTTACATGCTGCTACCTTCATCATCATCATCAAACAGCTATATAGTCGTCCACTGCTGGACATAAGCCTCCCGTAAATATTTCCATCTCTCTCT